>WEDG01006117.1:0-33660 GCA_017591395.1 Schistocephalus solidus
GTACGCGTCACAAACACGGTCTCCTGAACGCAGACACGGACACTAGGTTGACAGAAGGACGAAAATCTGCTATCGACGGAAGGAGACTGTTTGTGCCACTAGGATGAGCTGGCAACGGCTGACACATACTGCAGACAGATATTCTCTTTGGTATTTATCCCATAAGAAGCCCACGTCATATGATCCGGGTCAACCGACGAACAAACCCTAACAGCAAAGGCTAACATTATGCCAGCGTATTCATGCCAGGAGATACTCGCGTGATGAGAAAGGCGAGCGTCCACCTGCGAATTTTTTTCGATAGCGGAGCCAGATGGGGTTGATGCGTTGACAGCTCTGCAGAAGCCCACCCCCTAGCCCCGTCTAGTTCCCTTCAGTCCAGTTGACCAGAGGAGCTTATGTGGGCTGATGCGGACAGAAACTGCACGTCTAGGGCACGGATGACGATGACAGCCGCAGACCGGAATAACCAAAAGTGCACGCGGGGAAGGCGAGGGAGGCGTTGCATGCGTTTGCCGATCGAATTTCCATTAAATGCGCTCACCTTAATGAGGTGGAACTGCGATTCTGATCGCGCATTAAGTCCAAAATATCTGGATGGAATACGAGCAGCCTTAACGACCGGGACAGTCAAGTCTTTCAGTGAAGGAACGACAGGAATTTTTTATTCACTTCCAGGTTGAACGGTCGTTCGGTCAATGTGTCCGCGTAGGGGTTCCATTCATGGATATTGAGTAGTATTGTTCAATACTCATTTCTCCAAGCCAAGGTATATCCGATCGGTTCTTTTACCTTAAATTGTATCGGTCTCTATTAGACGGATGTGCGGTGTGCATGATTCTTTGACTGTGCACAATCACCCATGAGCCTTTTCATAGTAAATTCATGAAAATGTTTACTACATTCCGGTTCCTCACATTGGTCAGAATGTCATTTATTCATTTTCTATTTCAGTTTATTTTGGAGGTATTTTCCAAAACCTTTGCGTACAGAACTTTTGAGTTGTGGTGTTGTAGAGGATTATGCATGTTTTCTGGAAAAACATTTTTACAAAAAATATTATTCGCATAATTTAAGTAGTATTGTATTTGTAAAGATTTTATGCGCGATGTTTGTCCGGCCTAATATGAATCTTCCAATTAAATGCCTGTGATTACACATACCGCGAATGCGGCTGATTTACTCGGAGTTGCTGTCGTGTTACCCTTTGGGGGGTAATGGAATCGAGGCCACCTCTAACCTCAGACGCTATGTTCGTTCTACTGTAGAAGTCTATTGGAGATGAAGAGCAACTTATTCGGTATGCAGAGGAGGTTGGCTTGAGAGGACTGCTTGTTTGTGTGGCAGAACCAATCGTCCATTCGCCAGCGCATGAATATCAGTCCTTGGTTAAACTCATTCTTAAATGAGAATTGTTTCACAATAGACGTTAAGGGAGCTTTTAAAAGGCATATCCGATGACTGGTTTAGAAAAAGTTTCAGTGAGTGGAGAATTGAAGGTAAAAGTCTATTCACGTATCTTTGGGTTTGCACTTCTGTACATCAGGCTCATAGTCGGAGGTCATTGTGCAAAAAGGTTAGTGGGAATTTCAAATTTCCACATATGGCTTCAATGGTTGGATCGTACAGGGCATCTTTATGCGTAGTGTAAACGTAATGAATGCAGCCTAAAAGGATGTCAACCTTCTTGTGAGAGAGGGCCACTCGTGGTTGTGCCTTACTTCCGCAGATATTGTGGACGGCATGAACAAGCAACTGACGGGCGTTGAATAAATTTTCCGGTAAATCTTTAACAGATGATCCACTTCTCTGTCGAATCAAGTCAATGGAGGACTTTGATAAAATCGACGATTCTCAGGAAGAAACAGAAGTACCCCAGCATAGGTTAATCGTGCATTTTCTACCTCGCAAACTCCGTCAGTTTAGTGGTAAGGTGCTTTATTAATCCACGTTAACGTATTAATAAAAAACATGTTAATCAAAACTCCCGTTCTCTTAAAAGAAACAGGGGCACAAGAGTAACGGTGAGCTCTGTTTACGTAATATTCTATCTGATTTTCCCATTACGGGTTGGTGATGCTTCTATGATCGTGTATGAACGTAACATGGAGATAGCAGAATAATATATGCTCGAATATTCCAACATAAAGATGACATAATGTATTGTCATAATACTAGCCAAAGTATGTTGCCAGGGTGTTAACGGCAATATGCTGATAAAAATATGCTAACATAATGTTAGCCTAAATACTTCGACATAATGCTACAACAACTATGCCCGCATTACGTCAGCATGTAGGTGTCAAATTTACTCAATAATTATGCCAACATGTTGGGATTGACAGGCCGGTATTACGATAGCAGTTTACTATTAGCGAATACCCCAGTCAAGAAGTTTTATTAACAGTTTTGAGTTTCTGAGGAGAATGCATGTTTGGGGAGAAAATAAATATCGTAAAAGGAGGACAGAAGCTGAGGAAAATATGGACAGTTTTTCATTGGTGGGACCAAAGTGGTCTGGCGCGTTAACAGCCCAGTCATGGGCCACAACCCAGCTCCGTCTAGCCCCAGGAAATTGAAGTGTGTAGGCGGAGTTGGTACTAGCGGTGATTGTGCTTGGAGGTTAGAATGAAGACGACAGTAGTAGATGTGAATATGAAAAACATGCGCGGGGAAGGCGAGGCAGGAAATATGTACGCTATGCCAATCGATCGTTGTCAGTAAATGAGATAGTTTTGGTGAGGTCGAGCAACGATCATTCTTGTTTAAGATATCGGGATGGAAGTGGAGCAGGCTTACCAATCTGGACAGAAAAGTCTTAGAGTGAGAGGATGGCATGAATTTTCGCATTCCCTTGTTGGTTGATGAAGTAAACTAACATCTATTTGGTAAGTATATTAACCAAATGCCTGTGATTTGAATTTAACTTTTAGTTAACGGTTCGTTTTGTAAGTTATATTTTATTTTGCTTTAAGTGCGCGTTTACTTAAGACGAATGACATCCAACTATGCACTCCAAATTTGGGAAATTTATGTTTTAGTTTTGTGGTTGTTTCACCACCACCCACGTACTTTTCCTCAGGGTTCAGTTTACTGGGGAAAAATATGCCTGAGACATGCGCCGTGTCCAAAGCCTTTTAAAAGCCAATGAAAATAAGATGAACCGTGTGCCTACCCTTGAGAGCTGGGGTCTAACTCTGGAGAGATTTCCGCAAAGATCTTGTACAGAATATTCATTTCAAGAACCCGTTGTGGCAGTTCAATAACGGGTTGTGGACCCCTCGGAAATACACCAGTTTGCTTTTTATGATCGTCTTTATGACTTTGCGAAGAATGTCTGTTAAACTTACGGACCTTACTTTATTTTCAACGATGACCGGATTTCGCCTCGGCATAGAGGAGTTAACTACGCCAGCTTCCAGTCGCTCGGAAGTGTTTCATGGTGAAATTAACTAAAAAGAGCATCAAGAGATGTGCATAAAGTTCAATTTCTTGTTCATTAAGAAGGTTGTGTTGAAAGTCATCTAACCCTGGAGACTTCGATTCTTTCCATTTCATACAGGGTACGTGGCAGAAGAGTGATTTTTGGCTGAAATTTGGGAGTTGGGTGAGGTGATATTTAGAGGTAGCAGACATGAGGAAGAGGGAATATACAAGACGGTGATATAGTAGGTTATGGAGAGGAAGGAGCAGGGTTAAGGAACGACAGGGGTCTCCCAACGAATTGTTCTGGACAGCCGCTTTCAGGCAGTCAACGCTCAAGACCTTTTCATAAGTTCCACGCTGAATTCAAAATGAAGGTCCGGATTAAGCGGAGCGGATATCCAACAGGACCAGGGGGAAGTGGTTCATCCAGTTGGCTGGATTTTTTGTTGCATGCAGGGAGGTCTTCAGCTGGCAGTGAAACCGCTAGACCGCTCCGGGCTATGGGCTGTTATGCGGTTGCAAAAACAGTCTGAACAGGAAAAGGAGACTGGAAGAGCTTAGATTCAAATTAGGTGAGTCATGATATTAGTGGAGGCATCAAAGGTGACAACCCGAAGTCTGAGGAGCGCTTTGACAATTGCTGAAGCAGCAAAATCAGTCAGAGGGATAGCTTTCGGCCACTGTGTGCATCGATCCACACAAGTGAGGAGATAGGAACGACCAGTGAAAAGAAGCAGTGGGTATACAATGTCCAGGTGGACGTTGCTTAACCATGCACCAGGGCTGAGGAAGGTGCCTATGGGGGGCTGGTTGTGCCGCTGGCTCTTGCACAGTTGACAGCCGAGACAAACCTTCAGGTCCTTCTACATCCCAGGTCACACGAAGTGGTCGGAAACCAATTTTTCGGTTGCTCGACTGCCAGGGTGTGAGATGCTGTGAAGGTAGGAGAAAACTCTGCAGCGAAGGGATGGTGGCGCAAGCAGACGATGAAGTGGGATGGAGACGTCGGATAGAATGTTGCCATTGTCAGTAGTAAGTGTCAGTGCATGAAGTTGGAGTCCGGAATCATCCTCGTCATAGAACGATCACTCACGGCGTTGTTCAGTGGCCATTGTAGCGAGGTCGACCCCAAGAGAAAGTTGAGGGGCCTGGACAGAGTGTCAGCCACCTCATTCCATGACCCATAAATGTGGCGGGTGTCTGAAGTGAACTGCGAAATGTAAGCCAGTTGGCCGGTATCTATGGGTTTCAGGTTGTCGATTGGAAATGCAAAACGAAGGTAAGCAGCCTATACCTATGGTACTCGTCCTCTCCAACAGGTGGCCATCTTTAGTGACAACGCTTTCACCTGACAGCCTTATTATTAGTCAGGTGGATCGCTTATGCTAAGAAGTTTTCACAAGCACGTATGTATATAGGTACTTTGTTAAAATTGTGGAAATGCATTGCATTTTCAAGCATAAATTGTCTGCAGTAATCACTGTTATTGTCGACTTACCAACTGGCAGAAAACTTATATTGCAGAGTTCCCTCTGCATAGCCTCCTTTTTAGTTCCATTTTTTCTGTGAAATGTTTTACCCATAAAATTTCCCATCTGCATGTTTTGCTTAAGAAATATCCTATTATTTGATAGTAAGTGTAAAATATTCCATAAAACAAATTTCCTAGGACAAAAATACCTTAAATATTTCCGTGAGCCCGGACCTATTCTTTTTGGAATTACCGTTTGTCATTCCCCTTTTGAATTTTGCTACCTTTTTCCTGCTGATTGCTTACTTGCATTCCGCACTGCATATTTTATGCATCCTAACGTCCTCAAACGGTGTAACTTTTGAGAACCATTAAATTATCGTTGAAATTCAATCTCGAGATCTGCTAAATTGTCACAAAAATCAGTTGTTTGGTTTTCTAAAGTTTTATCAAATACCAGCCTCATTCAAGCGAAAATGAGAACAAAAGTCTCATCTCGTATGAAGTACTCAGCAACTGAACCGAAGTGTTGCTTGCCTGCATCTAGTAGCTACAGCAGTGCTTTGCATGTGCAACCAGTTGTTAAAGCTAAACAGCTCGATATTTCCGCTTTACAAAATTTAAAAGACTTCATGCTAAAGTTTGGATCAGTTCTCACTATACATGGGAACTTATTCAACGGTGACATCTCTGCTATTCACTATCAAGAATGTCAGCGTCTGGACTCTCTCATTCATTTATTTGTCAGTGAAACATTAGACCGATAGAACGAAATAATATTTTTTCTTTTAAAATGTTTCCAGAGAGAGACGACCAACTGAAGTTGCCGTAGACTTCCTGTAGTCCTGCGGCTTCAACTAAAAAATAGCGGAAGCCAAACGCCTTCACTTACATAGCAAAAATCCGCCCATATGAGTCACCGTTTTTTCTCAAATTGAGGTGGACTCCATCTTTACACAACGAGATCACAGTTCTCGTTATCTTCAAGTAGCGAAATGTTTAATTTGTCGGGTTCTTACACCGAGGGAGCGAAGAAACAGGTCTCCCCTCTTACATAGGTCATCGGCATCTCAGTCGATTATTCAAAGTCTGGTCATGGTTATGCAAACCACAACAAACCTGGAAAACAAAGTCCTCTGATGTCCGGTTCAATAACCCCCTTAACGTCGCCTTCCATTTTTCTTTCAACGATTACATTAAGGCTTTCTATCTTGCAAATAAGAAATTCAAACTCAGTAGCTTTTAACATGTTGTAAGCCCCGTTTTTATGTCTACGACTCTGTCTAGAGTGTCAAGACCGACTGCTTCTTTGTTTCAAAGTATTTTTCCTTGTAGTCATATTGGTGAATTTGTCCAAAAAACTGGGAAGATTCCAACTCGTTCTTTTTCCACGCCAGCCACACCGGTCTCAGCTGTTCAATTTAATAAGCTTATCAATACCCCGGGTAAGTTAAAGTATGCTCCTAATTCAAGTTCCATAAATAAATGAGTCATTAAAGTTGGGCCACCTTCTTACTCTCCAGCATCTACTATACATACACAGAATTTCCTTAGCAATTTTCCCAACCCAACAACCTCTCAGGCTTACCAATTAATTAATTCTACCCCTTATGGTAACAGTTTTCCACAACCATTTGTTCTATTTTTAAATCGTATTCTCCCCCTCCCATATTATGGCAATATTCCTCAAAATCCTATTTTAAGGCCTTCTCCTATTTTCGCTAACGCAGAAAATAACCTTTCTCTCAATGTATGCCACCCAAATATGCTTCTCTGCAAAAATCCTAATGTAGTTAACAGTAACAGTTTAGCAAATTGTAGACCGCAGCAGTTTTACTTTCCGCCCACACCTTCTTCAAGGCAATGTACTTCCCAAACACCAAGTCTTCCTTTTTTGTAAACACTAATGAGTGCATCCAGCGTTACAAAAATACGCTCAGTATAGTATCACTCAACGTGAGATCAGTCGTGAAAAGATGACTGAGCTAAGAACGGTAGTTTTTGAGTTTAACCCAGATATTTTGTGCACCACAGAATCTTGGGCTCATGCTCTGAGTTCAGACTCGACGCCCGCTTTAGATAATTTTACTTTATATCGACAAGACCGGTTTGAAATACGTGGCGGTGGTAATCTTCTTTACATTAAGTCGTCTCTTGTCCATTCTCTATATGATCTAAGCATTTCTTCGTTTCTTGTTACTTGTTTCTTATCATCCATCCTACCGCACAGTAAAAAAACCATAATTTTCTGTGTTTATAATCATCCTTGTTGTTCCAGCAATGATAGCCAGCTCTGTGAGCTCTTTGAAAAATTTGCAGTAGCTCCGTTTGATGTCAAAATAATTGGCCAGAAATTGGCCAGAAATTGACTGGCGTGCAAATACTTCTCCGTCAAATTTTGAGAACTTGTTGAGCACTATTTTCTTTTCAAACGTGTTTCAATTAGTCCGCTCAGTGACCAGAAAGATAGCATTTTAGATTTTATTTTTACTAATGGTGTCCAACCTTTGTCTATGGATTTCCACGACGACCTTTTTAAAAGTGATCACGCATTAGTTCATTGTTGTTTTCAAGTTTCATCCTCTATAAAGCCAGAAATAAAACATTCCTTTTTTGACTTTGGTCTTGTTACCAAAGACTTATGGAATAATTTTACAAGAAGTCTAGCTTGGCAGAGTTTATTTTCAAAAAATGATCCAAGTTTTTTTCCTGAAACTTTCCTCTTTCGGTATATGTGGTAAACTTCTGAATTTGATATCTTCTTACCTGGGCTCCCGCACACAACATGTTAAGATCTCCCATGTTAGCTCCAACCCCGCACGTGTGAGGAGTGGAGTTATTTAGGGTAGTGTGCTTGGCCCACTCTTATTTTGTGTTTTTGTCGATGATATACCAGGTTAATTTCAGAATGGTAGGCCCTTTATGTCACCAAGAACAATTAAATTTTTCGTCTTTGGCAAAGTCAACAGGAGGGCGTGCAGGTCTTCATATAATTTTTCCTTCACCACATCAGAGCTCGTCATTGGGGGAGCGTAGGCACTGACAATGGTGGCAAACATTTCTCCCCGAAGAGGCAGGCGGAGTCTCATCAGGCGATCATTGATACCCTGCGGCAGACAGGGCAGACGTCCCACGATATCGTTCCGGATGGCAAAGGCAACACCAGTATCACGTTGCTCTGACTTTGGTCTGCCGCGCCAGAAGAAGGTTTAGCCGACACCCACCTCCTCCAGCTGACCCAACTCAGAGAATCGGGTCTCGCTGAGAGCAGCAATATCCACCTTGCATCACGCCAGTTCCAGAGTGACAAGCGCTGTCCTCTGCTCCAGCCACCTGCTCCTCAGATTTTCTTAAATGGAATGAACATTCCAGGCTGCTAGTGTGAGTGGACTCACCCGAGTAGCCTGGAAAGTATGGCGCGGGGGGATGGGGACGGAGGAGATTTGTTTTTTGTTTGAGTTTTACGACCGTGGATTTTGCGATCTGCGAGGCGTGATGGGCTGCAGAGGTCGTGATACCCAGCATTTTTTAGGGCACCTTTTCTAGCCCCTTCCTCCGTGAGGAGGCAAGTAGTGTTGTCCCATAAATTAGGCTGCTTGGACATCCCAGATGGCTGTCAAACTCCATTATGGTTCACGGTTTTGTTTTAGTAGGAGAGCAATCGAGTTAGCCTGGGCCGCCTACGGGCTTGTCATTGTGCTTGCCGTATAACTTTTGTGATAAGGGTAGGTGGTGGGAAGTTTGGGAGTTAGAAATACCGGGTGTGGAGGCACCCACCACACATGAAACCCTATTATGGTCCCTGGTCAGACCTCAGCTTATATGAGCCTTAGGGGAGAATTGGGTAACAGTTATAGGCGGACACAGGAGCATTCACCGTCTGTACGAGATAAATGGAGCGACCAAATGCTATCTGCGTTGTGCTACCCCTAACTAGTACCCCCTAAACCCCAGAAACAAATATGCGCACCCACACATGTTGCAGATGGTCCACCAATTAGGTCTACCAGATGGCTCATATGCACTTCATAGGACCGTAGTTCATCAGCTCATAATCACCTGCCATTCTCTGTCGGTGCAGATCAGATACTTATTCAATCAGGAATGGGTGCACATTGATGCATTGGCTTCTGTGCTGTTATTAATTTAAATAGTCCGTCTCTCTGTACAGTTCTACTTTCCCTTTGTTGTTGTGCTATATTCCCGTTTCCAACTTTTAATATAATTTCACTGCTTGTAAAAAATACCTGTACACCTAAATTGCCCTAGGTACACTGAACTGAAGTGAACCCATAATCAAATTACTTTCGTCAGCTAAATGAGCGTTTCCAAGTGCGGTATGGAAACATGTAAATTCAACTCTTGCATTTTGGGAGGATGCATTCGAATGTCAGAGGCCTTGTGTGCTCGCGAAGAAATGGGGCAGTAAAGAATATATCTTTTCCTAGTTAATATACTTAGGTAGTTTTATTTTTGATACTGACAGGCGAGGGGATTATGTCATTAAGAGTGGAGCATTATTCCAAATGGACGCATAGCCAAGAACAAGGAATGCAACAATCCAGAGGCAAAGCAACAAGACAGTTGATCGATCCTCCAGTTACTTGTGTTATAAGGTCTATCCATTGGTTAAAGGACGTCAAAATGATGAAGACACGGATTAGAATTAATCCAAAGCAGAAACCGAAGACAAACCGTTTGCCCCTAATTCGAATAACTGGGGGGTAGCTAAGCCGTATACCTTAAAATAGCATAGATTAGACTTGGCGTGAGAGGAGAATCTTGGAGCAAAAACTACCGGAGTTCGGTTTCAGTGCTATCAGAGGCATTCAGCCAACCAGAGAGGAGACACCAGCATTAACAATAGGTAAGCCAAACATGTGAAACTGCAAACTTAGACAGCTTTTAAAAAATCCTACCTGTATTCGACTACTGTTATACTCACCACGTAGAAAACACCGGAAACAAACAGTCTTATAAATTTTAGGGGCACTAGGATTCATGTCGCGATGGCCGAGTGGTTAAGGCGATGGACTAGAAATCCATTGGGAATTTCCCGCGCAGGTTCAAATCCTGCTCGCGACGACTTTTGAAATATTTCTCCGTTGCCATGCGGACGGGTCTCACTTTTTCTGTGTTCATCGAGTGTATTTGGTGAACAATCATCAGATCATCCTTGTGGGAATTTCACAATTAAAAAGCTTACTAGATGGTATTCTGTTTGGCTATGCAGTGCCATATTTTACGTCTTCATCGAATTCCTGCTCCTTCCGTTATAACGGATAGAGCGCTCATACAAAACGTACCAACCGTCGGAATTCGGATATTCGGAAAATGTCGTATAGATGCCACAACCAAAAACTTGCACCTAGCAATACCCTGCTAGCACCAGCCCCACCTTGTCCTGCCCAGGCCCGGCAGAAATAGTAGGGCCCGACAGACCTAATATATCGACATGTCGATATTTGTCGCAATAGGCGAAAGAGGTTCGGATACTTCAGATGCAAACCCCCATGAAACCGATTACATAGCGTGACTGCGTGCACGCTGTTCTGCAGAATGCTTTAGAACCGTGCTGCAGAATGTTTTAAGACTCACGAAAGACAGAGACGTGCCCAGAAAGGTTTTCGGATGATTTACGTCAAATTGCCGAGAATATGAGGGAAATGTATCCGTCCGGCTCATCTTAATCGTCGTGGCATCTGACCTCTTCCTCTAGTTCGTCATATGATGACTTAGAGATTTCCTCTGTTGATGAGGATGCAAGTTTGACATCAGATCATCTGACATTGCACCAAACAACTCTTCAAGCACACCTACAATTGAAGAGGAACCTACGTTTCAAGAGGCTATGATTTCTTGGGTAATACGCTCGCATATGCCATTGATTCACCAGAGCAGTCTTCTGAAGATTATAAGACGGCTGACCCTCTAACCTTCCGCAGACGCACGAACGCTGTTGGCTTGGAAAAGTGATGTTTCAACGGTGATGGCAATGGGCAGTGGTGAGTACGATCATTTAGTACTTATTGAAACAGTTAACTGAGCAGTTTTGACGCGTCTAATAGGCAATATTATTGTAACTTATTTAGCTATTGATGGGCTCCCTATACATAAGAAAAACTAAGCGCGGGTTTTGGCCTATCCTAGGTAGAATTATGGAGCCCATTGTTTGTGAACTATTTTTGCATTCATCATCCCTTTTTTCCTATTTGGTTGTAGCTCATTATGTCTAAAGATGGATTTCATACTGGGCCCTATAGATTCCAACGTTTTCGTTTCGAACATCCCGTTCCTCTCGTTGTCATAGGTATGCAGAACAATTACCACCGTTACCATTTTTTAGGACAATTCATCTGTAGCGGCGGTTTTAGCATAACTATACCTATTTTCCAGTCTCCTTCACATGCGGGTAAGCCATTACCTTCCAAAGATAATCTTTCTAGACGGGATTCGGCGCAAACGAAAGAGGCGACGTGGTAATAAAACAAAGAAGACCAGCCGATCAGCCATCAAAAGCAAGTCTTCGATGGATAACGCAAAGCAAAATGCAAGAAATAACGATTTTGCAGGCTTAGAAAGTATAGGTGGTTGCCACACGGCATCGCCCTTGACGAAGTAGATGCCCTGACCAAAGCCGTCGCATAGAGGGCATATAGACAGCAATTGGTAGGTTTTCTGGACATTAATTACCGTCTTACTAGGTTACACATTTGGCCTCCCTTGGCGGCGATAGCGTCAGCAATTTTGCTGATCGCGTTTTCACATCGCTCTTCGCCGATGAGGTGACCTACCGGCTAACTTTCTACGATCGCCACTATGACAAATAGGCCTTTTTCTCTCCCCTTACACGGAATTCTTTTGGGTAAGAAATATTTCAATATTAACTAATTCATGTGCACCGCAGATGTCTTCAATCTCTGGAATATTCCACAAAAGTCGGACAAAATTGCAGCTAGAACGAGCTTTCAAAAATGCCTTTAAAAAGGCATATGACCGACTGCGAAAAGGGGCTTAAAAGGCAGCCCTGGGCACTGTGCTGACGGTACGTAGATTTTAATTATCAACCTTTTATACAAACATTTACTACATAAACACATGCGCATTGTTTACTCTCCATCACTAATTTTATTGTCTTTTCATTACAGGGTGGATACCTTATGAAACGGCTGAGGGATTGGCGGGTCCATCAACACAGGACAACTTATTAGGAGAAATTTATAAGATTTATTTTTTTGTACACTACGCTTTGCATATTTTTAAGCAAAATATATTTTTAATTGCTCACTCAGTCTTCCGAGAGTCATCTTATCATTAATAACTATTCGATTAGAATGTAATGGGGATCGTTTTTAACCGTTTAGCTAGTATGGGCGTCAACCAAAGGAGTAAGGGGTTCCGCTGTGCGGTTGAAAAACGAGATACGAATTTTCGGATCCGATTCGCGTCCGAATTCGAAGTCATGGTCGGATCCGATTCGCGTCCGAAAATTCGTATCCTCGGATCCGATTCGCGTCCGATTCGCGTCCGAATTGTTATTAGGGTTCCGTTATAACGGATAGAGCGCTCATACAAAACGTACCAACCGTCGGAATTCGGATATTCGGAAAATGTCGTATAGATGCCACAACCAAAAACTTGCACCTAGCAATACCCTGCTAGCACCAGCCCCACCTTGTCCTGCCCAGGCCCGGCAGAAATAGTAGGGCCCGACAGACCTAATATATCGACATGTCGATATTTGTCGCAATAGGCGAAAGAGGTTCGGATACTTCAGATGCAAACCCCCATGAAACCGATTACATACGGAACTCTCATTATTATTTCTATACTTCGACCGCCTACTACGTAACCATCATTTTCCATCCTATGTAGCCCTGATAACAATTCGGACGCGAATCGGATCCGACCATGACTTCGAATTCGGACGCGAATCGGATCCGAAAATTCGTATCTCGTTTTTCAACCGCACAGCGGAACCCCTTACTCCTTTGGTTGACGCCCATACTAGCTAAACGGTTAAAAAACGATCCCCATTACATTCTAATCGAATAGTTATTAATGATAAGTTGACTCGCGGAAGACTGAGTGAGCAATTAAAATATATTTTGTTTAAAAATATGCAAAGCGTAAGTGTACAAAAATAAATCTTATAAATTTCTCCTTATCAGTAGTCCTGTGTTTATGGACCCGGCAATCCCTCAGCCGTTTCATGAGGTATCCACCCTGTAATGAAAAGACAATAAAATTAGTGATGGTGAGTAAACAATGCGCATGTTTTTATGTAGTAAATGTTTGTATACAACGGTGATAATTAAAATCTACTTACCGTCAGCACAATGCCCCAGGGCTGCCTTTTCTGCTGTCGGTCATATGCCTTTTTAAAGGCATTTTTGAAAGCTCGTTCAAGCTGCAGTTTTTCCGCCTTTTACGGAATATTCCAAAGATTGAACACGTCTGCGTTGCACATGAATTAGCTAATAATGAGAAATTTCTTACCCAAAAGAATTCCGTATAAAGGCGAGAGTAAAAAGGCCTTTTTGTCCTAGTGGCGATCGTAGAAAGTTAGCCATTGGGTCACCTCATCGGCGAAGAGCGATGTGAAAACGTGATCAGCAAAATTGCTGACGCTATCGCCGCCAAGGGAAGCCAAATGTGTAACCTAGTAAGACGGTAATTAATGTCCAGAAAACCTACCAATTGCTGTCTATATGCCCTCTCTGCGACGGCTTTGGTCAGGGCATCTACTTCGTCAAGGGCGATACCGTGTGGCCGCCACCTCCATTTTCTAAGCCTGCAAAAGCCTTATTTCTTGCCTTTGGCTTTGCATTATCCATCGAAGACTTGCTTTGATGGCTGATCGGCTGGGTCTTCTTATTTTATTACCACGTAGCCTCTTTCGTTTGCGCTGAATCCCGTCTAGGAAGATTATCTATGGAAGGTAATGGCTTACCCGCATGTGAAGGAGACTGGAAAATAGGCATAGTTATGCTAAAACCGCCGCTACCAGATGAATTGTCCTAAAAAATGGTAACGGTGGTAATTGTTCTGCATACCGATGACAACGAGAGGAATGGGATGTTCGAAACGAAAACGTTGGAATCTATAGGGCCCAGTATGAAATCCATCTTCAGACATAATGAGCTACAACCCAATAGGAAAAAAGGGATGATGAATGCAAAAATAGTTCACAAACAATGGGCTCCATAATTCTACCTAGGATAGGCCAAAACCCGCGCTTAGTTTTCTTATGTATAGGGAGCCCATAAATAGCTAAATAAGTTACAACAATATTGCCTATTAGACGCCTCAAAACTGCTCAGTTAACTGTTTCACAAGTACTAAATGATCGTACTCACCACTGCCCATTGCCATCACCGTTTAAACATCACTTTTCCAAGCCAACAGCGTTCGTGCGTCTGTGGGAAGGTCAGAGGTCAGCCGTCTTATAATCTTCAGAAGACTGCTCTGGTGAATCAATGGCATACGCGAGCGTATTGCCCAAGAACTCATAGCCTCTTGAAACGTAGGTTTCTCTTCAATTGTAGGTGTGCTTGAGGAGTTGTTTGGTGCCACGTCAGATACATCTGATGTCAAACTTGCATCCTCATCAGCAGAGGAAATCTCTAAGTCGTCATATGACGAACTAGAGGAAGAGGTCAGATGCCACGACGATTAAGATGAGTCGGACGGATACATTTCCCTCATATTCTCGGCAATTTGACGTAAATCATCCAGAAAAACCTTTCTGGGCACGTCTCCTAAGTGTTTTCGTAGATACTGCTCTAAACATTCTGCAAAAAACGGTCAGTATAGACAGAACAGGGGTGCAGGCAGTTAAGCGACCGCGTCGCAGCACGACAGCGCAGGAAGTGGCATGGCACGGCGCGCGCGGGATTGACAGCTCAGTGCCCGATCGATTTGCCAATAACACTGCGCGCATTCTCTTGCGCCCTTAGCGACGCGTCATCGAGGTTCACTAGAAACCAATCAAATTCGAGATGCGATTAACGTACGAACGTTCGAGCCTCGAATCGTATTTCATTGCTATTAGGGAGCTAGCGTATACGCGTCTATTATCGGATATAACCATTCCCCGAACGATGTAAAGAAATGGTCAACACATATGTCTTATATAATTTTAAAAAAATATATTATAAAAAGTTCAAAATAATAAATGTACAAAAATAGTATTTAGTAATCTTTATTCATCATTGGTTGCAAGGATATGCACAATTAGGGGGTTGGTGTTTTGTCCTCGCGGAGAACAGGAGATTACGTGGCAAATTCTGCTTGGTCTTCTATAAAGAGATAGTGTGATGAAGTGAAAATAAATTAACCAACCGTAAAAAGGGAATTCAGTTGGGTGTCTTTGCACCCTCTTGCCGGCCGCGTCGAGAGACCGTTTTAGGTGCCTTATAAATGCAGCCTCCAACTCATACAAATTAACGTGGGCGCCTCCAATCCACCTGATGTATAACTCTGCATAGTTTGAAATTTAGAAGAGGTATTATAACCCACCTGTAATAAGTTCATACACCTTTGATCCGCGCAGCGCTTCCTTTCCTTTTCGTCCTCAGAAATTAAGTTCCAAGGCGATATACTCGTCAAAGATAGCGTAAAAAATTCATTTGACGAAGTCATCTGTATTCCTGCCACCAAGGCACAGTAAATAGGACTCCTTAGTCAAAGTGTACGTGAACGATGGTTACTAACCAGTTCCTTGGGGAATGATGGGTCCAGTAGATGGGCATTCAATTGTCTGAAGCCAGCGCGGCTAGTAATGTGCTGCGACACTGGATTAGTCGGCATTTGAAAGCCCTGCTGAGTTGAGCTTGTACTTGCCCTGGTTTAGGCCAGCTCTTGGGTTCTTTGTCTTGAAACGATGCGGCGTAGCATCCCATAAACCATAACTGGCGCTTTGCTTTTATGTTTAGCTTCCTATTAACTGTTGCAGTTGGCTCCCCAGGGAGTCAGTTGGCGCTGACGATTGCAATGAGCCTATTGCAATCAAACTTCATATTTAATAACGGTCTTACCTGGGCGGTCAGCAAACCTGGTAGGCAAAGTTTCAGCCATAGGGCTGTAGGCGGAATGCAACACGCTAGCTCAGGATATCCGCATCGCCTTTAGAAAAATTTGAGCATGGTAACGCACCTTTTTCGACTTTATTGGCACCCACACATTTATCGATTATCTCGTCCACAATGCATTGCCTCCTAGTCACAGTACTATAGTACACTTAAATATGGCAGACCAAAACCCCTAAACTACGTCGTAACCCATCCTAATAGCAATTCGAGCGCGAATCGAGGGCCATTTAGTCCACGTTTTCAAGCTCAATTCGAGCTCGAAAATTCCTGCTCTATATATTTTCGGCATGAGGGACCGTTCCTTTACCGTCCCGTTGTAGCGTCCGGCCGATTCGGCGATAAGGAGGGAGCTGAACTACAGGGTCATGGATATAATTAAGTATCCTTCTTCACGAGGGTATCTCTTGACGTTGCGTCTTCTGAAGAATCAGTCATTCCGATATAATATTACGAATAAGAGATAAACAAGGCAACCGATATAGTAGTCAATATGTATGCGAAATAGGTTTATGTGATAAGTAATATATACGTGAAGCGATAGGAATATCCTTATAATGAATGTTAGCATAATGATAAACGGGGATAGATTATGAGGCGGCGTGTCCGATCGGCTAGCACGTGCGGAGTTTTATCCCGTCTACAAAACGGAAGAAGCCTCGGTTAAAACAATGTGGAATTTCGGGTCCTTTACACAACCCCCCCCCCCTCTGAGATGCAGCACTGTCCTAAGTGCTGAAAGGATCAACAGTGTGGGGTACAGTTACTTCTATGGCTACTAGGGGAACTAGTCTGCGGGGAGGATGGGCAGAGAATCGGCAGTGCAGACGGGGATGTGGCCGTGGTAGGGTTTCAACTTAGAGAAATGGGCGGTGAAGGGGGTGATTCGGCGCAGATGGCGTCGCGTAGGAGAAAGTTGGTTGGGGCTAGGACATCGAGCACAGCAAATGGTCCACACCAAGGGTGGCGGAGTTTCGCCGAGGTACCGCAGAGTGTGGGGTAGTAATGCAATGCCGGTGGTGTGTCGGTCGAAGTGCGGTTTTTGGTGGATGGAGGCGTTTCCTAGGGTTATGTGTGCGGCGTTGTGTGCAGATCGTATGACCTTGTGGAGTTTTGTAGCGAAAGTTTGGGGTGTGGTTTGGTCTGGTGACGTAAGGGGTAGCGGAGGTCATCTGGCAGGCGAAGGTCATGGCCTGTCCATAAGTAATGGGTATGAATCCAGTAGAGGAGTGGGTCGTTCCGCGATATGCCAAGAGGCAAAATGGTAGGTGGACATCCCAGTCGTGTTGGTGTCCGTCCTTAGTAAATGTGAGTAGGATGTTTTGGATCGTGCGGATGGTTCGTTCTACCAGACCATTGCCTTCAGGATGATAGGGGGTTGTGTGGGTTTTCCCTACGTCTAACACTTCGAAGACCTCCTACATCAATTGAGACTCAAAATTACTTCCACAGTCTGAATGAAAGTATAGGGGTGAGCCCCAGCGACTGATCCATGTACGATTGATGGCGTTTGCCACAGACGCTGTGTCTTGACAGAGCAGGGGTATGGCTTCTGTCCACTTCATAAAATAGTCAATCATCAAAAGGATGTATTCGTGTCCGCGGACTGAGATTGTCAGAGGTTTGATTATGTTTAGGCCGACGCGTTCCCCGGAGAAAATGGTGGTCATGGGTTGAAACGGTGCGCGGAAGGATGGGGTCGGCGATTTAAAGGGGGCGCATTTTGAACACGACTGGCAAAAAAAGGTGTTTTGGTGAACGTAACTGCGGCCACCAAAAACGGTTACGGGTGGCCTGTTCAGTGCGCCGTTGGCCACAATGCCCCAACTGATTGTGGAGATCATTAAGTACAGTCTCGATTAAATAACCAGGGACGACGGGGCGTAGGTGATGAGAAGAAAGGTCGCAGAGGAACATGATGTCGTTTTGTAGGGTGACGTAAGGCCATTGGTGAACTAGCAGTTGTGCCCTCAGACTTGTGCCCTTCATGTATCGTTCGGTCGGTTTGGCTATACCTTCGGTTAGCTGGCGATACATGATAGCTATTTCCGGATCGCTGCTCTGATTTATCGACCAGGTGTATCTTGTGGGTTCTGAGGTTGTGATCGCGTTAATACTTGTGGTCATGGCGTCCGTCATAAGGCCGTCATTTTGCGGTAACCAGGAAAGCGCATCCGCGTTGCCATGCTTGTGCCGTGGGTGGAACTGGTGGTCAAATTCGAAGTCCTGCAGTAAGTCTAGCCAGCGTGCGGGTTGGTCCAGGGGATCCTTGAATGAGCCAATGTAATGTTCGGTAGTCTGTGCGTAGGGTAAAACTTTTGCTGATCAGTAGATACCTAAACTGACGGAGGAATACTATAATAGCTAACAGCTCTCTGTGGAACATGCAGTACCGGCGTTGTGTTTTTGTCAGGGTGTTACTGGCGAAGCAAATTGGGAGTTCGAGGTTTTTTGTATCGGCCTGCGACAGAACTGCGCTGATGGCGTACCCACTGGCGTCTGTGTCTAAAATAAATGGGGGCGCGTCCGTGTCTAAATTTTGGAGGGTAAGTAATGGAGCGGAACATGGAGCAGCTCGTAAGTTGTTGAAGGCTTGACCGCAGTCGTCTGACCACACGAACTCTCTACCCTTCTCGGTGAGTTTGTGGAGTGGGCTTGCAGTGTGTGCGCAGATGCGTATGAAACGTCTGTAGTACGATACTAGGCCTAGAAAGCTGTGTAGTTCTGCCTGGTTCGTGGGCGTCGGCCAGGTGCGTACCCGTTCCACGCGGTCAGGTAGGGTGGCTATATATACATGAGCGATTATGTTTCCCAGGAAGTGTAGTTCAGCCCGCAGGAAGAGACATTTTGTCAGGTTGAGTGTGAGGCCTGCGTCTTGAAGGGCCTCAAGTACCTCTCGTAAGTTGTCATTGTGTTCCGGCGTGGAGTGACCAAAAACGATAATATCGTCTAAGTAGACGAGGCATTTGTTCGGAATAAGGGGCCGTATTACACGGTACATGAGGCGTTGGAAGGTTTCAGTGGCGTTACAGAATCCGAAGGGTAGGGTTTTGAATTTAAATAGCCCTTGAGGAACAGTAAAGCAGTTTTATGGCGGTCGCTGGGGTGGATCTCAACTTGCCAGTACCCGGATTTAAGGTCAAGCGTGGAAAACTAGGCGGTGCTGCCAAACGTGGGAGTGGAAATTAATCGCGTAACTTCACGGCGTTTATTCGGCGATAGTCTATGCATATATATAGGGAACCATCTTTCTTGGGTACTAACGCTATGGGGGATGCCCAAGGGGATGAGGAGGGTCGAATGCTTTTAGCCTGTAACAACTCATCCAGCATTTTTTCGACTTTGTCGCGGTAATGTACTGGGATCCGTCGTGGGGGTTGCCAGATCGGTTTGGCTTCGCCAGTGTCGATTGTGTGCTGTCCTAGGTGTGTACGGCCGATTGTGCCCATGGACCACGTGAAGAGTACAGCAAAAGAGGTGAGCAGGTTCCTCAGCTGGGAATGCGCTACGCTGCCTACTGAGAGGTGGGAGGGGAGGATGTCAGCTAAAGCTGTGGGGTTTAAAGCGGTTTTTGACAGGACAGCATTATATACAAGTTCAGGGTCGTCAGAAGAGGTTGCCGGGGCAGTCAGGTTGGTGTGAGGGGCTAATGATAACCGTCGGTCGCGGGCGTAGACGATTCAGTCATGGGTCGTAAGAAAGTCTAATCCAAGGACGAGGAGCCACGAGCTGCTGGGTGTCACTAGGAAGTCGTGATTTACATGGGAATCGTTGACGACTATTTGTAACGTAATAGTTCCGGAAATAGGTATCGAGGTGCCATTTGCCGCTCGGAGATGCTGGGGTGTGGGCAATGGTTCTATTTGACTAAGAAAATACTGTGGGAGGTTAAGGGGAGTCACCAGGGATACGTTAGCTCCAGTATCGACGAGGCTGTGGACCATGTGGTTGTTGAGGAGCAGTGACACGGTAACTGCGGCGACAGGACTGGGTTGGTTAAAATGAGTAGATTTAATAAACGGGGACTTACAGGGAGAGTTGTGCCCGCATTGACGTGCGTGGGTTCCGTATGCCGCGCAGTATGGGCACCCTGTGTTGTGGTTGGGAAACCACATCGGGAGCGTAGTTCTCTTAGAGGGTGGTCGGGTATCCGGGGATCACGTGGATGTGGAAGGGGGTAGGATATAGCTTTGGTCCCTTGGGGCGGGTTTGCAGGGGTTCGGGTGGTGTCTTGGATCTGGCGACTGTAATACCGCCGGCAGAGTTGTAGTGCAGCGGCCAGGTTTGTAGGCGGGTTAAGGATAAAGCAATTTAAGACTGCACGATCTTGGAGACCAGATATGAAGCGGTCGAGGACTAGGTCATTGCGATCGGTTGGGGGTAAGTTGGGAAAGGTGCAACGTGCCAGCCGTATGGACTCGGAGGCGAACTCGTCGGTGGTTTGTTTCGTTTGTCGGAGGCCGTACAGTCGTTCGCCGGCTACCAAGGGGGAACTCTGGTTATCAAATAATGAAAGCAGTATGTCCTAAGCTGCGTAGAAAGGCGTGAGGAGAAAAAATCCGGCAGTCATCGCCAACTTACGGGTTGGGGTGTGAGGAACAATAACATATATCTCGTGTGGTTGGCAGGGGCAAGGTCAACAAGAAAAAAAGGACAGCTCGACCAACCAGTCTTCAAAACGGAAGAAGCCTTGGTTAAAACAACATGGTAGTTTGGGTCCGTTACATCGTCGCATACAACCGTTTAATTGTATCCCTAGGCGTTAGTTGCAAGTTACAGTTGACTGTGTGGAAGGCTAGGATCGTGGTAAAAAGTATATATTTAAACATAAATGGAAACCCATACTTTTTGTCCAAAAGTATCTGCTTATAACCACTCTTAGTTTCTTAATGACTTACAGACATATTGGATAATAAACACTTTCATAAATTCCATTGACTTCAGCAGTAACAAGTGCTTAAATTGTTTTGCTTAAAATCATTACCAAAAACTCTGCCTAGTCTTCTGGGCTCTGCGGTGCTAGCCACAGTGGCCCTTCCCTCGCCTTACCGATCTCTCGTCCAAGTGCACTCTATGGTATGCATGCACTTGGCAAATTTGCTATCTGCAACATTTACGGGAATCGGTTCCAGTTCGGTAGTTTAGCCGTGGACGCTGCAGTCCTAATAGCAATTCGAGCGCGAATCGGGGGCAATTTCGTCCAAGATTTCGAGGAACGGGGTACAAGAGGAAGGGTGGGCGTGGTGAGCTGCGTTCCACGTGACGGGTTAATGATGCTTCTTTGAGCGGGTATAAACGCAGCATGTAGATGGCAGCATAATATAGGCTCAAATATGCCAGCATAAAGATGCGATAATACTAGCCTAAATATGTCGGCATGGTATTAACAGATGTATGCGGACATAATGCTGACATAAATATGCCGACACAATGTTAGCCTAAATACTTCAGTATAATGCTACAACAAATATGCCAGCATTACATCAGTATGTAAGTGGCAAATTTATTCAAGTATTATGCTAGCATGTTGGCATGGACATGCTGGAATTATGCCGGTATTATGATAGCAGTTCACTTTTAGCGAATACCCCTGCCAAGAAGTCTTAATTTATGGTTTTGGGTTTCTAAGGAGAATACATGTTTGGGTGAGAAAATTAATATCGGAAAATGAGGACAGGATCTGAGGAAAATATGGATGGCTTTTCATTGGTGGGACAAAAGTGGTCTGGCACGTTAACAGCTTTGTCCTAGGCCGTTACCTAGCTATGTCGAGCCCCCTCTGACTACAGGAACCAGCGCTTCAAAGCTAGCTCGAAAATTCAAGGCCAAATTTTTTTCGGCATGGAGCTACTTCCCTTAACAGCCTTCCCTCGTACGTTACCCCCAACTGAACCACCTAGGCTACATATAGAGTCAGAGGAAGGCAATGATCTGCGAATGGGTAGTGTTATTAGAAAAATGACAAAAAATGGTGGTGCTATCTCTATGTACACGATTCGTCTTTTAAAATCGGCTGACCCCAATGGTCCTTAGCGCCAGCCTGATTTAAAAGAATGGAATTTTTTGTGTTATTGCCTGCAAGGTTTTAGGATTACATACTTCAATTACTAAATAAAGTACGTAAGTAGATGCAATGAGTAGTGCTTACCCGTAGTCTTTTGTCTGCTTTTTAAAGGTGGTCGTGGGCATTCTTGAAGGCGTTTTTAAACTTATTCTTAGGCTGTTGGCCTACCCGACTTCATCTAAGTAGTCCATCGCCTGAAGACGTCGGGGTTATAAGTGAGTAAGATATGTAAGGATACCAAGGAAAAGCGGGTAAGTGGCTTACCCGAATAGCGCCCCAATTCCAGGCTTCCTCCCGAAAAGTGTCAGCGAAAATTTTACTTCCTCACTGAATAGGGCATTGAAAATACGACCCACAAATGTATGTTGTAAAAAGATAACGGAATACTTTACCATAAACAGCCGGAAATTCGCGTTGGAATGTTCAGCTGAGATTCGGTCGTAGTGCGCAATAGAAACTCTTTGGGTCATTATGGGACCATCGATGACTGCAGCGGGTGCTGATGCTGCATTGAGGCGGTTAACAACAAGAGTAAAATAATTGAGTTGTGCGTCCTGTGCTGAGTGTTGTTGTAGCACCTACTGCATGCACTGCATTAACCATCGAATTTGTTTCCGTACTTTCTTTTCAGCTGGCTTCCCATGTCACCGGCTACGACGGTGGCATTTTCGTCGGGGATTCTAGTACTGGAGGTCATAGCTAATGCGGACCTTTAAGGGAAAAAACGCTTACATGTGTAAGGAAGCTAAACTCCTCTTGGCAGCATTGCAATGGATTTTCCATCACTTTCAGATGAATAAAACAATATCGTATCACATTCGGTTACCTTACCGATAGAGAGGACGGCAGCGGTATGCCTTCGGAGACATATATCCTTTTTCTAAAGCTGGTTTTATAACTCGGCGTGGACATCCGTTATCATTCGGCTGTTGACTGTCGGACAGATCAGTCCACAATGCAAAAGGAAAAATTGGGATGAATAGGGTCAAATCTATCTCACTTCACTATCCATGAATCATCAGCTAAGGGACTAATGCGTTGTGGGATTCGTGAACAGTGACCGATGATTGGTAGGAAATTCAGTGGTAAAACATAAACGGTGTACAAATGTGAGGAAAGGCCACCTTCAGATGCTGTTAAGGACTGATCTGTCTGGAGGGAATATCCGATTATTATATATGATATATACACAACAACCATCATATTTACATAAATGTAGATATACCTACGGTGGAATTCATGAAAGAGAGCACATTCGGCTTTTAACCTCGCATATAGACGAAAAAAATTAACATTCTGTTTAAATTGATAACATTCCACGCTCACTTATTAAAAAGTTAAGAGCTTTTCCACCTTCTCTAAGCAAATTATTCTCAGTATTTTTCGAAAACGGTTTTTTCCCCGATTAATGGAAAACTTCTAGTTTAATTCCAGTTTTTACATTTGGTTCCCACTCTGACATTCATAATTATCGCGGTGTTCATAAAACGCCCTCTCTTGCTAAACTCTTTGAAAAACTAATTGCAAAAAATACGGATTTTTGCATTAGTAATCAAATTATTAACTCCTCCCAACATGGCTTTTTACCGGACCGCTCTTGTGAAACCTACCACATGTCTCTTCTTAAGCTACTAACTTCTCTTCGTAATGATCATCTATTTGTAGTAGTTATCTATTTGATCTTAGTAAGGCATTCGATAAAGTGCCTCATAGACGACTCTTCGCTAAACTAGAGGCTATAGGATTTCGTAGTCCCCTTACTAACTTTTTTAGATCATACCTGTCTGATCGAAAACAACAAGTTTGAGTGGGGTCCTCATACTCAAGTGCTTCCCCGATTATGAGTGGTGTCCTTCAAGGTACCGTGTTAGGTGTTTGGTTTTCTTACTTTGCATAAATGATATTTCATTGATAGTTAACCATTTTCAATCATATATTTGTGCTGATGACCTTAAATGCGTGCATTCATTCTCAAACTCTACGGTCGAACGATGCCTAGAACAAATTAATTCGGACTTAGACGCTCTTTCGGCATGGAGCTCCACATGGATAATGGAACTCTCACCGTCTAAGTGTCACTACATGAGTTTTGGGCCTTTAGGGCTGCAACAGCCTGTTATTTTTGAAGTTTGCCCTATGACTGAATGTTCCTCCATCAATAAATTAGATCGTTCGCCTCATGCCGATAGAATTACGGCCAAAGCTGCTCAGATTTGTGGCTTTATTTCGCATAGTTTCTACCTTCCTGAAATTAAATGAAGACTTTATCGCATGTTTTTGCTGCCCATTCTTGAACTTTGCTGTCCTTTCTTAGGTTTAATGAATGAATCTAGCCGTTCAAAAATCGAAAATGTCCTCTATCCGAGTCTTTCAAATACTTCCTGATCAAATAGACACCAGCTGACGAACGTAAAATTTATTTGGGTCAGGAGAATGGATGCAGGTTTTATCTCCTTTTTCGACTTAATAATAGTTCAAGTCTCCTCAAGCTTTCTGTCATTACCCCCGTTAGTCTGTCTTATAACCTAAGAAATTCTGCTTTAATTATACCTCCTCCTGCATCTCCACATCTTACCGCTCTCTATTATTTGCTTCTAGGTATAGCTTTCTTTGGAATAACTTGCCAATTTAAAGTAAGTCATTAACTAGTCTATCTGCATTCAAACGAAGACTGCATATTTATCTTAACACTGGTTCTATTAACTTTTTATTTTCCTCATCTTTTCCGAGCAGCTTTCTGCATGACTCGGAGAAAGGACCATCAGGAATTTAAGTGACCTTCTTGAAACTATTTTACTCTACCTCGAGTCCCTCAGAACCCATGATGCCTCTTTATAACACCACTCATTCAAACGATGGAAGTCATTTGGACATACACAGTCAATAATGTTCCCGTTTCGTTCGATACTTACTATAATCAGAATTCAATTTTGGATCCTAAGTTGCTGAGGCCTCAAGTTCACTGACGCCTTTTTGCGAGATTTTGTTTTCTGCACCTCAGTGATCAAGAAAGAACCATATCGACGTTTCATTATCTCATTCTGAAACGCTACTGCAGTTTTAGCCTACTCTACCCCTTATCTTATTTTCATAAGCAGTTTTTTTCTCCTATCCTCTATTCGAAAATGGAGGCCTATTGAACTCTGCCTCCATTTTGAAGGTAGGAGATTCTTCACTGCATATTTTCTAGTTCAAAATTAATTTCAAAACATCGCTTACTATTTTCCTAACAGGACAAGTTCTGTCTACATTATTACATATCCGTACATTTTATCTGCACACATCGTCATACTTTTATTCCGGTTCTAATGTTTGTTTTAACAGTTCCTTCCCGGTGTTAATCAAAAAAAAATTCTGAATTTCTAAATTCTAAAATAATTAACTGCGCTTTTAGAGTTATATCCTTAACTCCCTGATGTGGGATCTCACCCCGCATCCATGGCGTCAGTTAGATATTAGGACTGCAGATGTATGCCGTTGTTGCCCTTCTGCTGCCAGGGACACAAAATAAACTTTGCTACTGGAACGGATGTTAGCTAGCCACACCTAACCCCAATGTACAGCGGATCGGCAGTCGCATGCATGGACGCTTGATGAAGGTTATGGTCCATCTGACCGGTCAGAGTGTATACTGCTACTCACTCGCCCACTCTCTCCACCTTCGTTGCTTGGGACGCACTGGCCGGACTAGTATGATGGGCGTTTCCTGTTCTGGGAGGGGCATTATAAATATGGAAGAGGACCGACTTAACCTTGATTTGTCCTGTTGACTGTGGACTTGAGATGGTATTATACCGAAGTTGCGTACTGGCTGTTCAGATCAGACAATACAATTTTCAGCTCTTTCACTACGATTCTTTTAACGTATTCAGTGCACTTTTTCATCAGATTCAATAAATGTTGACTTCACTAAGTAGTAAAGGCACATCTAGGGGTATTTGTAGATTGGGAGGAAAGCTTAGTGAACCTGGACGACCGTACATTAAACCGGTTATCATGGTTTTCAAACAGATGAAAATTTTAACATGTGGTAAGCACTGACTTTTACACAAATTTGGCAAAAATTGTGTTTTAGCACTTTGGCTATTTTTAGCTTTTTCATGTTTTGTTAATATTTTACTGAGAAAATTGCAAGTAACGATTTTATTGAATACAAAAATAAGCGTATCACCACGAAACGGCGTTTTGCTGTTCAGGAGAATCCATTCTTCGGGCATTTTCTACCAACAGAATAGGAATTGTGCTTACCCTCTAAATTTTTTTAGCTATAACCATACCAATATTGGACTATGGAACCCTAACCAAGAGGAAAAACAGTTCACATAAGTCGATGGCCTATCGACATACTATGGTAGACCATGGCATCGTAAATGCTGTTTTTAAGCTTTTAACCAATGTAATAAGACACGATGACTCTCTCTCTCTCTCTCACGGCCCAAAAGTTGGGTTGTGGTTCCTAGGGCCGATCATCCACTTCATCTTAGTTTTTTTATGGCCAGTAGCTGTTCAAGATCTAATAATATCCTACTGGGTTTTACTCTTTCGGAAAACTGCTGTCCTTGATTGCCAAACACATTGTAGGATCGAATGCGATCTTTGGAGTTTCCAAACCCGGAAACATATAATTCGTCCGTCTAAATTGTGCTCTGGACGAGGACTTGAATAGTTGTCTTTTCTGTTCAGGTTCTTACATCTCAGTTTATTTGGCGAGGGTGATAGGCAGCGCTTTGAAAACCCTATCGTTTACATGCCGGTGTGTCATATACATCTGTGAACGTACTCTGAACAATGTACATTATGCACGTAGTATTCACAACATGTAAATAGCATTGATTTTACAAATAACTCATGCCTCGAGTTTGACGTGGTATCACTTCGGATTAAGATCGTCGATGGAAATAAAGGGACATATAATGATCCAATAGATTCTTGAAAAGCTGTAGGGAAATAACCTCCATGACTGATTGCGGGAGATCATTCCACTGTTTTACTAAATGTTGCGCAAACAATTTAGAGCGTAGGTTTAACCTGGACATTTTCGTGCGCAGCTTCATGTCATGTCCACAAAGATAAGGCGAAAGGTGCCACTGAAACGACCTCAAATTGCAGCTTATGGGCAATGCCGTGTATTATCTTGTAAACTAAGATAATATCACCTCATTGCTGCCTGTAACAAAGAGTTAATAGCTTTATGCATCCCAGTCTTTCTATATAAGAGTGATTTTTTAGATCTTTTTCTAGCTTTGTTACACGATGTTGCACATTCTCGATATATATTTTGTCTTTTGCGAGCCATGGTCGCTACACCTGTCTGCCATATTTTTGATGACGCCGAACGAAGGTGCCGTAGGCTTTACCAAATAGGTCTTCTTCGAAAGATATAAACGCCCTTTTGATCGCTTGCAGTACTCGCATGGCGATGTTTGCAGACTTGACGCATTGAAATGAGGGTTTCAAATTGCTGAGGTCTTTCTTTGAAGATTCGATGGAAATTGGCGTCGTTCAGGTAATATACCCTCACGTTCTCATTTAGAAGATAATTAGTTAGTCACAGCTGCATAACGGCTTAATTTTGCACATTTAAATCAAGGAGCCATTTCTCGGACCGTGTTTGCAGTATGCGTAGATTAATTTGCAGTGCATTCTGATCGCTCTGGTCTTTAATGACTTGCCAGAGCTTAAAGTCATTGGCGAACCCGATCTTACCGCAGTTTAATTCCCAAAGACTATCATTTACATACAGGATTAAAATTGACCGAGAACAGAGCTTTGAGGAACGCCGTGAACCACGTTTACCCTGTCCAATTTGTCCTCCCGATACAGACGCATTGGATTCGACCGATCAGAAATGGCTTTAGCAAGTTCAAAAGCTTTCCCTGACGCCAAGAACACGCAGTTTATGTAGAACCAGTTGATAGAGCAGATGTCAAATGCAGAGATCGATGTCAACTACATTTTCTTAAAAGCCCCGTTCTGAAGCACTAGTCCAGACTTCGAGAATAGACAGCAGGTTTGAAAGGACAGGAGCGACCTCACCGAAAAACATGCTGAAAATGCTGTCTGACATCATTTTAACCACCAAATTTTAGTATATCACGCTTTATAAGGACTTCCATTATTATGCAGGAAATGAAAGTCAAGCTTAAAGGATTAAAGCTGTTTGCTGCCATCTTGCTACCTTCCACGTAAAAGGGAACGATGTTGGCTGTCTTCATAGCGAAGGCAAGCTGCCTGTTCTCAGTGATTTCTCGAAGAGCCATGAAACAGGCATTGCTAGCTCGGCCCAGGTATCCCATTCGGGCCAGTTGACATGTCTGCCTTTATTTGGTTGAGGACCCGACTGACTTCGTCGACTGAAAATGCTACGGTTTCAATGACAACCGTATCTTTGCCATTAAAAAGTCCGGATTATCCTTTGATGATTCCATCGTTAACGACGAATTATAATACTAGGACAGTAGCTGGACATTTATGCGGTCCTTTCGTTAATATGTTCCTTAGGCGATAGTTTAGACCCGAAATTTGTCCCGTAGATTCCGCCACTGCGGATGTGCCCATAAAAATTTTTCGGGCATATTGTGACTTCTGTTGTCAGTTGATGTTCGAAGGTAGTTCGAGTAATCCGTATTAGTTTACGGCATTCATTCACTTGCTCTTTATATTCAGCAAATGATACGGGATCTTGAAGGTGTAAACACTTTTTCCAAAGTCGCTGTTTCGTCTTTGTATTCATTTTTATCGTGGGATTGATCTATGGAGGTCAGGCATGTGGTTTTATTATTTTCATTGGGCAAGGGACTTCCGTTAGGCGATCTATAACCCCTTGGAACTACTGTCAGGTTTCGTTGCCGTAAATCGTATTTTCTAACCAGGTTTCCGTTGAAGCATCACATCTCATTGCGTCCAAATCCTCTTTCTAAATGCTTCTGTGTCTCCTTATTTGCGTTTGTGGAGATAGGAGAGAACAATTGCTGTTAAAAGCAATATGGTAACTTAACCCTAGTGGTGGTTGTGAGCTCACTTCCATTATGACTCCTTCTTCTTTAGTGAAACTAGATCTAAAAAATTTGGCCGTATAACTTCTCACAGTACGGTTCCGAACTCTATGCGCTGGGTGAGGTATTTGTCTTAGGAAAATTGCAGTAGTTATTAGTCCAGTGAAGTTGTTGGGGCCTTTAATGCGGGTATTTTTCAATCCTTTCCAGGTGTGTTGAAGTCTCCAGGGAGTAATAAATTATCCTGCTGGCATATCAAGTTTAGTGAGTTTAGAAGTTCCACGTCATCGCCTTCGTTCGCGCTAGGTGGCCGGTAGACAGCGCATAGGTTAAGTGTCAGCAATTGTTTTATTCTGATTTTGCAGAAATTATTTCATACCATCGGAGTACTACGTCGGAAATTTCCCTCTGACAGGAAGAAAGTTCCAGTGATATATAAGGTTCTACGCCTCCGCCTCTATGTTGGAATCTGTCACAACCGAACCTGTGGTAGCCTAAGATATTGACTTCGCTAAGACCTATTTCTTCAGTCAACCGAGTTTCTATTCATGTAATTATGTGCGGTTTCTGCTCAGAGGCTAGGGATTTGAGGTCAGCGAGTTTGTTGAAGAGACTTTGGCAGTTGGTATAGTATATTTAGAGACAGCGACCAATAGTGCTTATAGTAACCTCGAAAGGGGGCATTTTGATGTTGGTTGAGCTGGCAACCGGACTGCTTTCGACCAAAGAAATTCTCTTTTGACGTGAATTATGTGTCCCTGCCTGATTTTTTAGGTGTGTTTCGCCATTGATCCTTCACGGTTTAAGTTTCTTTATCAGTTGTGTCAGTTTCATTGGTTCTTCGGCTCTTAGTCGGGTTGAAAAAAAACCGGCCTGCATATCCCGCAGAGACTTATTTCTTTGTAGCAAGAGCTGTCCCTGCGCTTCGGTATCTAAAATGATTTATTAAGGGTTATGGCCGAGGGTTTGGACCATTTGACGGCTGAGCGTTCCCTTTTCGATATACTTTAAGAATGTTAATCGACTCGACGGCTCTTAACAATGTTGTAACAAACTGTTGAAGAACACCTAGTTCGTGTTTAACTTTCTCCCTGGGAATTGCTGACGTTGATTCTGGGACCCCTTTTATAACTCTATTTCATTTGCGATTTGACCGAGCGCCTGCTGTTTTCACATCACATATTTCAACTGACAGAACTGTCATTCCCAAAACACTCGGCTTCAATTGAAACATGGCGTAATCAATTATCTTAACACGAAAACGTTGATAAAGGCTCAGGTCATCCGTTTATAAACGAAGGATGTGATAAAAACAGACGTGAACAGCAGAATGTATTGGAACCAACCGATTTCGTGATGGTTTATCAACGACAGGCCGTAACTTAGTAACATTAATAAGAAACAAAAAGCTTGCAGCAGGTTAAATTTGCAGCGAAATTCAATGCACAACAGCAAGGTCGTGACCCACTGCACACAGGTTAATTGGTGAAAGTAGTACCTTAACAACGCAACGTAGGTAAACCAGGTGTGTAAATTGAAGGCCTGGGGAATCCTAGGGAAACCGGAGGTTGACACCATGCTATAGCTACTTGCAATGATTGAGGCTCTCCTGCCGTATGTAGGATGCCTCTAAGTAACGCAAGGTTGCAGTCGTTCATGCCCGAACAGGTACTGGGAAAACAGTTAGGGTTCAACAGAATGACTGCTATCTGGGAGATGCTTTGTGGTAGAAGAGCGAGTGCTCTTATTTTCCTCTCTTGAAAGCCATTTAGGCAGGTGTTCAACTTACCTGCCTGTCAGCTGCCTTTGCATTCGCCAAAGATGCTTGCATCTGCACATGTCATTCAAAAGTACGGCAACCCCTTTTTAACAAAATTGCCGGAACAGTCAGGTCCAACAAAGGCCGTTAAAATATCTTTGTCTTTCAAGGGTAACAAGTTTTCAAATAAACAAGGATAAATTAAACTCACTTAAAGTTATATAAGTAAGTTTGGGATTAACAGGGCGATTTCAGATGGATGGTGGGGGTCCATTTGGTTGCATAGGTCGGGTTTGTACCTCCTATTTCGGTTGCTTCCAAGTAGCCGAAGGTCCGAGTTGTTCGTGACCGAACAAGTACTCGGATGGCCGTGTTGGGATCAACAGAGTGACTGTGTTTTTAGAAACTAGCAAGGGATTTTATTGCCTGTTTTAAAAGCTATTCGTGCAGATGCTCCGCTGACCTGGCTGCCAATCACCCCTGCGTTCGGTCAACGTACCTGTATCTGCAATTGCACGTAGATTCATGGACAACATTTGGAGTGTCGTACAAGGACAAGACAATCTTTGCCCGCTTAATTGGAATAATTTTCGTAGGACTGATGGATATGAGTTCAGTTGTATCGTATATCCTTTCTATGATGCAGCGCAACCGTCGCCTTGATAGAATTTGTAATTTTGTCCCCCAGTAAAAGGCAAGGATATCATAACGAACTTTTTCAAACCTGGCTGTTCCATCAATTTTGGCTGTATAGGTTTGCTATTTTTTTAATGAGGTGTGCAGGATTGCCACGGTTAAGCCAGGCTGCTTTGAGGCGGGCAATTTCCGTATATAGGGTTTTCATAAAGTAAATGTTTATCGCTCTTTGAAATAGGGTACGCACCAGATTTTGCTTCCGGTGTGCTGGTACAACGCTCATGTAATGTGAGTATTTAACTTTGCATGTATTCTTCTAGACAACCGATTGTCTTATTGAAGCATCCTTCTTTATATGCATGTGGAAGTCCAGAAACGATAGCAGGATACACTGCTTCTTTCTTATTGAGAACTTAGTCTTCAACCTCAGACTACTGATAAAAATAAGTAGATGTTTTGCGTCTTTGCAAGTATCAGCAGTGGCGAATAAAAGAGGCTACACGGGTGTCAATTTGGGACCTAGAAAATTCACCTCTTTCTTTATAGCTGGAAAAGACGTTTGATTCCCTCGCCATGCAAACAAAGTCCTTGTTCACCGACATACTCCACGTCTTCCTCTTATCCGTTCCTTATTGATGGTACTCATGCAAGACCTCTCAAGGTTCATCAAGAAGCAAAACAAGGATCCCATCCGGTTCACGAAACTTGGCTAGTTGAATTTTACTAAGGACCCGGCTTACTTCTTCGAAGGAACAGGAAATGGTTTCAATTACGGTATTATTTTGTCCCATCTCTAATTCTACCCTGACATAGGGAGTTTCTAACCTAAACGAGCATCTAAACAAACTGGGACATCGGCTATAATTTCTGCAGTCCTTCTCTTAATATGATTCTTAGGCTATCCTTAAGACTCACTCTTTCTTCCCTGAGATGTCGCCATAAAACTACTAAATTCGTCTCCCTGCGGTTACGCAACTCGCCTAACTGGGGCTAATTCAACAAGTCTGCATTCCAAGGCAGCTACACCAACCTGTATGCCCCTAGACATAAAGGTGATTTCTGTCTTTTGCCGTTTATTTGGGGGGAGGTTATAGGCACTGACTTTTAGGAACCTATTGTTTACAGGCCAGTACTTTTGTATACAAGGGGACATACATCCATAAAAATATCCACTATTACGTTATTATTCACAAACTGCAAGTAGCATTGTTTTTAAAACAAATTCGCGTATCGAGTTCGTTGGTATTAAGATCGGGTTCAGATTGCCGAAGGAAAACCGAGGGAACTTATAATTATTCAAGCGTTTATCAAAGAGCTGTAGGGACTCCGCCTTCAGGACTGGTTGAAGGAGATCATTCCATTGTTCTACTACACGCAGCGTGAAAAATTCAGAGCTGAGGTTCAATCTGGACATTTTCATGCGCAGCATCGTTGAGTGTCCACGAAGATTAGGTGAAAGGCGCCACTTAAACATGTCCTGAAAGTGCAGCCCTTGCTCAAGGCCATGTAAATTAAGATGAGATCACCTCTTTGCTGCCTGCAGTACCGTGGTAACAGGTTCAGGCATTCCATTCTTTCTATTTAAGAAGGGTAGTTTGGAATTCATTGTAGCTTTGTTGATAGGTGCTACACTAACTCGCAGCATTTTTTTTCTTTTGCGAGCCATGGCCGCCACGCCTGGATACCATAGTTTTACGTGAGGTCGAGCGAAGTTACCGCTGACTTTACCGAAGAGGAACTTGTCTAAAGGTACAAACGCCCTCATGCTGTCAGTTGAAGGACGGCAAGCTTTCCCACATTAAAGTCTATGAGCAATTTCTCGAACTATGTTTTTAAGTCTGCGCAGATGTGTTTCACGGGCTATTTTGTTCACTCGGGATCTATTTACTTGGTAAAGATTAATGTAATTGACAACCATGATCGGGTTCAGATTATCTGGAGAAGCCGACTGTTAGACTGCAACGTAAGCCCACCATGTTTGTAGCTGAGGCGTCCTCAATTATATTTAGGTAAGGGGCTGGCGTGTGAATGGCACGCGTAGAATATCTGTATGGCTACAACAACATGTATGCCCCTAGACAAACGTGATTTCAGTCTTTTGCAGTGTATTTGGTTAGGGTTTTAGGCACTTTTGTGTACAGGCCAGTACGTTGTATACAACGGGACTGACATCCATAAAAATGTTGACTATTAAGTAAGTATTCAAAAACTGTAAGTAG
>WEDG01006117.1:33670-51170 GCA_017591395.1 Schistocephalus solidus
AATAGAGGCCCGAGTGAACAGAAAGCCCTCGAAAATAATCTGCGCAAACTACAAACGTAGTCGAGAAATTCCTCTTCTTGCGGTTACGCAACTCTCCTAACTGTGGCTAATTCAACAAGTCTGCATTCCAAGGCAGCTACAACAACATGGATCCCCCAAGACTTAAAGGTGATTTCAGTCTTTTGCCGTTAATATTCGGGAGGAGGTTATAGGCACTGACTTTTAAGAACCTGTTGTTTACAGGCCAGTGCGTTCTATACATTGGTACACACTTCCGTAAAAATGTCGACTATTAAGTTAGTATTCACAAACTGTAAGTAGCATTGTTTTTAAAACGAATTCGTGTATCGAGTTCACGGGTATTAAGATCGGATTTAGATTGCCGAAGGAAAACAGAGGGAACATATAATTATTCAAGCGTTTATCGAAAAGCTGTAGGGACGTCGCCTTCAGGACTGGTTGAAGGAGATCATTCCATTGTTCTACTACACGCAGCGTGAAGAATTCAGAGCTGAGGTTCTGTCTGGACATTTTCGCGCCACTGAAACATGTCCTAAAAGTGCAGCCCTTGCTCAAGGCCATGTAGTATCCTGTAAATTTAGATGAGATCACCTCTTTGCTGCCTGCTAAACAGCTATGCTATATTTATGAATTCCTGTCTTTCTGTATTCTCATAAACCGGTTTTTTTAGAAACCAACTATTTCTCTACTGATTTTCAATATTGAGCTGCTGATGCAGAGCGGAATTCCAATTTCTTTTTATAATATCGATACAAAGAGGGGCAGGGAAATAAGAGCCTCTAACATCTCAAAATTTGAGTCAAGTGTGCTGTTCTTAACATCGGATGGAGCAGTGAAATAAGTGTGGATTATTTTATACTGATGGTAGAATTGCGTTGCAGCTACCACATTCTCTCTTGCCTCACCGACGTTGCACCAATCTCAAGAGAGGATCAGTAAATCAGGTGTGAGATCAGGCACAGCAAAGATAAAGCCATACAGATCGTCTACACGTGCTATGCACACGTCAGCCCCTCACCTAAATAGAAATGAGGACGCCTCAGCTACAAACAGGGTGGGCGTACGGTGCAGGCTACACTCAGAAAGATTCGTTGCAGCCTCACTCTACGTGTACCAGTCGGCTTCTCCAGATAATCTGAACCCGATCATGGTTGTCAATAACGTTAAACTCTAGCAAGTCAATAGAGGCCCGAGTGAACAGAAAGCCCTCGAAAATAATCTGCGCAAACTACAAACGTAGTCGAGAAATTCCTCTTCTTGCGGTTACGCAACTCTCCTAACTGTGGCTAATTCAACAAGTCTGCATTCCAAGGCAGCTACAACAACATGGATCCCCCAAGACTTAAAAGGTGATTTCAGTCTTTTGCCGTTAATATTCGGGAGGAGGTTATAGGCACTGACTTTTAAGAACCTGTTGTTTACAGGCCAGTGCGTTCTATACATTGGTACACACTTCCGTAAAAATGTCGACTATTAAGTTAGTATTCACAAACTGTAAGCAGCATTGTTTTTAAAACGAATTCGTGTATCGAGTTCACGGGTATTAAGATCGGATTTAGATTGCCGAAGGAAAAACAGAGGGAACATATAATTATTCAAGCGTTTATCGAAAAAGCTGTAGGGACGTCGCCTTCAGGACTGGTTGAAGGAGATCATTCCATTGTTCTACTACACGCAGCGTGAAGAATTCAGAGCTGAGGTTCTGTCTGGACATTTTCGCGCCACTGAAACATGTCCTAAAAGTGCAGCCCTTGCTCAAGGCCATGTAGTATCCTGTAAATTTAGATGAGATCACCTCTTTGCTGCCTGCTAAACAGCTATGCTATATTTATGAATTCCTGTCTTTCTGTATTCTCATAAACCGGTTTTTTTAGAAACCAACTATTTCTCTACTGATTTTCAATATTGAGCTGCTGATGCAGAGCGGAATTCCAATTTCTTTTATAATATCGATACAAAGAGGGGCAGGGAAATAAGAGCCTCTAACATCTCAAAATTTGAGTCAAGTGTGCTGTTCTTAACATCGGATGGAGCAGTGAAATAAGTGTGGATTATTTTTATACTGATGGTAGAATTGCGTTGCAGCTACCACATTCTCTCTTGCCTCACCGACGTTGCACCAATCTCAAGAGAGGATCAGTAAAATCAGGTGTGAGATCAGGCACAGCAAAGATAAAGCCATACAGATCGTCTACACGTGCTATGCACACGTCAGCCCCTCACCTAAATAGAAATGAGGACGCCTCAGCTACAAACAGGGTGGGCGTACGGTGCAGGCTACACTCAGAAAGATTCGTTGCAGCCTCACTCTACGTGTACCAGTCGGCTTCTCCAGATAATCTGAACCCGATCATGGTTGTCAATAACGTTAAACTCTAGCAAGTCAATAGAGGCCCGAGTGAACAGAAAGCCCTCGAAAATAATCTGCGCAAACTACAAACGTAGTCGAGAAATTCCTCTTCTTGCGGTTACGCAACTCTCCTAACTGTGGCTAATTCAACAAGTCTGCATTCCAAGGCAGCTACAACAACATGGATCCCCCAAGACTTAAAGGTGATTTCAGTCTTTTGCCGTTAATATTCGGGAGGAGGTTATAGGCACTGACTTTTAAGAACCTGTTGTTTACAGGCCAGTGCGTTCTATACATTGGTACACACTTCCGTAAAAATGTCGACTATTAAGTTAGTTTTCACAAACTGTAAGTAGCATTGTTTTTAAAACGAATTCGTGTATCGAGTTCACGGGTATTAAGATCGGATTTAGATTGCCGAAGGAAAAACAGAGGGAACATATAATTATTCAAGCGTTTATCGAAAAGCTGTAGGGACGTCGCCTTCAGGACTGGTTGAAGGAGATCATTCCATTGTTCTACTACACGCAGCGTGAAGAATTCAGAGCTGAGGTTCTGTCTGGACATTTTTCGCGCCACTGAAACATGTCCTAAAAGTGCAGCCCTTGCTCAAGGCCATGTAGTATCCTGTAAATTTAGATGAGATCACCTCTTTGCTGCCTGCTAAACAGCTATGCTATATTTATGAATTCCTGTCTTTCTGTATTCTCATAAACCGGTTTTTTTAGAAACCAACTATTTCTCTACTGATTTTCAATATTGAGCTGCTGATGCAGAGCGGAATTCCAATTTCTTTTATAATATCGATACAAAGAGGGGCAGGGAAATAAGAGCCTCTAACATCTCAAAATTTGAGTCAAGTGTGCTGTTCTTAACATCGGATGGAGCAGTGAAATAAGTGTGGATTATTTTATACTGATGGTAGAATTGCGTTGCAGCTACCACATTCTCTCTTGCCTCACCGACGTTGCACCAATCTCAAGAGAGGATCAGTAAAATCAGGTGTGAGATCAGGCACAGCAAAGATAAAGCCATACAGATCGTCTACACGTGCTATGCACACGTCAGCCCCTCACCTAAATAGAAATGAGGACGCCTCAGCTACAAACAGGGTGGGCGTACGGTGCAGGCTACACTCAGAAAGATTCGTTGCAGCCTCACTCTACGTCTACCAGTCGGCTTCTCCAGATAATCTGAACCCGATCATGGTTGTCAATAACGTTAAACTCTAGCAAGTCAATAGAGGCCCGAGTGAACAGAAAGCCCTCGAAAATAATCTGCGCAAACTACAAACGTAGTCGAGAAATTCCTCTTCTTGCGGTTACGCAACTCTCCTAACTGTGGCTAATTCAACAAGTCTGCATTCCAAGGCAGCTACAACAACATGGATCCCCAAGACTTAAAGGTGATTTCAGTCTTTTGCCGTTAATATTCGGGAGGAGGTTATAGGCACTGACTTTTAAGAACCTGTTGTTTACAGGCCAGTGCGTTCTATACATTGGTACACACTTCCGTAAAAATGTCGACTATTAAGTTAGTTTTCACAAACTGTAAGCAGCATTGTTTTTAAAACGAATTCGTGTATCGAGTTCACGGGTATTAAGATCGGATTTAGATTGCCGAAGGAAAACAGAGGGAACATATAATTATTCAAGCGTTTATCGAAAAGCTGTAGGGACGTCGCCTTCAGGACTGGTTGAAGGAGATCATTCCATTGTTCTACTACACGCAGCGTGAAGAATTCAGAGCTGAGGTTCTGTCTGGACATTTTCGCGCCACTGAAACATGTCCTAAAAGTGCAGCCCTTGCTCAAGGCCATGTAGTATCCTGTAAATTTAGATGAGATCACCTCTTTGCTGCCTGCTAAACAGCTATGCTATATTTATGAATTCCTGTCTTTCTGTATTCTCATAAACCGGTTTTTTTAGAAACCAACTATTTCTCTACTGATTTTCAATATTGAGCTGCTGATGCAGAGCGGAATTCCAATTTCTTTTATAATATCGATACAAAGAGGGGCAGGGAAATAAGAGCCTCTAACATCTCAAAATTTGAGTCAAGTGTGCTGTTCTTAACATCGGATGGAGCAGTGAAATAAGTGTGGATTATTTTTATACTGATGGTAGAATTGCGTTGCAGCTACCACATTCTCTCTTGCCTCACCGACGTTGCACCAATCTCAAGAGAGGATCAGTAAAATCAGGTGTGAGATCAGGCACAGCAAAGATAAAGCCATACAGATCGTCTACACGTGCTATGCACACGTCAGCCCCTCACCTAAATAGAAATGAGGACGCCTCAGCTACAAACAGGGTGGGCGTACGGTGCAGGCTACACTCAGAAAGATTCGTTGCAGCCTCACTCTACGTCTACCAGTCGGCTTCTCCAGATAATCTGAACCCGATCATGGTTGTCAATAACGTTAAACTCTAGCAAGTCAATAGAGGCCCGAGTGAACAGAAAGCCCTCGAAAATAATCTGCGCAAACTACAAACGTAGTCGAGAAATTCCTCTTCTTGCGGTTACGCAACTCTCCTAACTGTGGCTAATTCAACAAGTCTGCATTCCAAGGCAGCTACAACAACATGGATCCCCCAAGACTTAAAGGTGATTTCAGTCTTTTGCCGTTAATATTCGGGAGGAGGTTATAGGCACTGACTTTTAAGAACCTGTTGTTTACAGGCCAGTGCGTTCTATACATTGGTACACACTTCCGTAAAAATGTCGACTATTAAGTTAGTTTTCACAAACTGTAAGCAGCATTGTTTTTAAAACGAATTCGTGTATCGAGTTCACGGGTATTAAGATCGGATTTAGATTGCCGAAGGAAAACAGAGGGAACATATAATTATTCAAGCGTTTATCGAAAAGCTGTAGGGACGTCGCCTTCAGGACTGGTTGAAGGAGATCATTCCATTGTTCTACTACACGCAGCGTGAAGAATTCAGAGCTGAGGTTCTGTCTGGACATTTTCGCGCCACTGAAACATGTCCTAAAAGTGCAGCCCTTGCTCAAGGCCATGTAGTATCCTGTAAATTTAGATGAGATCACCTCTTTGCTGCCTGCTAAACAGCTATGCTATATTTATGAATTCCTGTCTTTCTGTATTCTCATAAACCGGTTTTTTTAGAAACCAACTATTTCTCTACTGATTTTCAATATTGAGCTGCTGATGCAGAGCGGAATTCCAATTTCTTTTTATAATATCGATACAAAGAGGGGCAGGGAAATAAGAGCCTCTAACATCTCAAAATTTGAGTCAAGTGTGCTGTTCTTAACATCGGATGGAGCAGTGAAATAAGTGTGGATTATTTTTATACTGATGGTAGAATTGCGTTGCAGCTACCACATTCTCTCTTGCCTCACCGACGTTGCACCAATCTCAAGAGAGGATCAGTAAAAATCAGGTGTGAGATCAGGCACAGCAAAGATAAAAGCCATACAGATCGTCTACACGTGCTATGCACACGTCAGCCCCTCACCTAAATAGAAATGAGGACGCCTCAGCTACAAACAGGGTGGGCGTACGGTGCAGGCTACACTCAGAAAGATTCGTTGCAGCCTCACTCTACGTCTACCAGTCGGCTTCTCCAGATAATCTGAACCCGATCATGGTTGTCAATAACGTTAAACTCTAGCAAGTCAATAGAGGCCCGAGTGAACAGAAAGCCCTCGAAAATAATCTGCGCAAACTACAAACGTAGTCGAGAAATTCCTCTTCTTGCGGTTACGCAACTCTCCTAACTGTGGCTAATTCAACAAGTCTGCATTCCAAGGCAGCTACAACAACATGGATCCCCCAAGACTTAAAGGTGATTTCAGTCTTTTGCCGTTAATATTCGGGAGGAGGTTATAGGCACTGACTTTTAAGAACCTGTTGTTTACAGGCCAGTGCGTTCTATACATTGGTACACACTTCCGTAAAAATGTCGACTATTAAGTTAGTATTTCACAAACTGTAAGTAGCATTGTTTTTAAAACGAATTCGTGTATCGAGTTCACGGGTATTAAGATCGGATTTAGATTGCCGAAGGAAAACAGAGGAACATATAATTATTCAAGCGTTTATCGAAAAGCTGTAGGGACGTCGCCTTCAGGACTGGTTGAAGGAGATCATTCCATTGTTCTACTACACGCAGCGTGAAGAATTCAGAGCTGAGGTTCTGTCTGGACATTTTCGCGCCACTGAAACATGTCCTAAAAGTGCAGCCCTTGCTCAAGGCCATGTAGTATCCTGTAAATTTAGATGAGATCACCTCTTTGCTGCCTGCTAAACAGCTATGCTATATTTATGAATTCCTGTCTTTCTGTATTCTCATAAACCGGTTTTTTTAGAAACCAACTATTTCTCTACTGATTTTCAATATTGAGCTGCTGATGCAGAGCGGAATTCCAATTTCTTTTATAATATCGATACAAAGAGGGGCAGGGAAATAAGAGCCTCTAACATCTCAAAATTTGAGTCAAGTGTGCTGTTCTTAACATCGGATGGAGCAGTGAAATAAGTGTGGATTATTTTTATACTGATGGTAGAATTGCGTTGCAGCTACCACATTCTCTCTTGCCTCACCGACGTTGCACCAATCTCAAGAGAGGATCAGTAAAATCAGGTGTGAGATCAGGCACAGCAAAGATAAAGCCATACAGATCGTCTACACGTGCTATGCACACGTCAGCCCCTCACCTAAATAGAAATGAGGACGCCTCAGCTACAAACAGGGTGGGCGTACGGTGCAGGCTACACTCAGAAAGATTCGTTGCAGCCTCACTCTACGTCTACCAGTCGGCTTCTCCAGATAATCTGAACCCGATCATGGTTGTCAATAACGTTAAACTCTAGCAAGTCAATAGAGGCCCGAGTGAACAGAAAGCCCTCGAAAATAATCTGCGCAAACTACAAACGTAGTCGAGAAATTCCTCTTCTTGCGGTTACGCAACTCTCCTAACTGTGGCTAATTCAACAAGTCTGCATTCCAAGGCAGCTACAACAACATGGATCCCCCAAGACTTAAAGGTGATTTCAGTCTTTTGCCGTTAATATTCGGGAGGAGGTTATAGGCACTGACTTTTAAGAACCTGTTGTTTACAGGCCAGTGCGTTCTATACATTGGTACACACTTCCGTAAAAATGTCGACTATTAAGTTAGTATTTCACAAACTGTAAGTAGCATTGTTTTTAAAACGAATTCGTGTATCGAGTTCACGGGTATTAAGATCGGATTTAGATTGCCGAAGGAAAACAGAGGGAACATATAATTATTCAAGCGTTTATCGAAAAGCTGTAGGGACGTCGCCTTCAGGACTGGTTGAAGGAGATCATTCCATTGTTCTACTACACGCAGCGTGAAGAATTCAGAGCTGAGGTTCTGTCTGGACATTTTCGCGCCACTGAAACATGTCCTAAAAGTGCAGCCCTTGCTCAAGGCCATGTAGTATCCTGTAAATTTAGATGAGATCACCTCTTTGCTGCCTGCTAAACAGCTATGCTATATTTATGAATTCCTGTCTTTCTGTATTCTCATAAACCGGTTTTTTTAGAAACCAACTATTTCTCTACTGATTTTCAATATTGAGCTGCTGATGCAGAGCGGAATTCCAATTTCTTTTATAATATCGATACAAAGAGGGGCAGGGAAATAAGAGCCTCTAACATCTCAAAATTTGAGTCAAGTGTGCTGTTCTTAACATCGGATGGAGCAGTGAAATAAGTGTGGATTATTTTATACTGATGGTAGAATTGCGTTGCAGCTACCACATTCTCTCTTGCCTCACCGACGTTGCACCAATCTCAAGAGAGGATCAGTAAAATCAGGTGTGAGATCAGGCACAGCAAAGATAAAGCCATACAGATCGTCTACACGTGCTATGCACACGTCAGCCCCTCACCTAAATAGAAATGAGGACGCCTCAGCTACAAACAGGGTGGGCGTACGGTGCAGGCTACACTCAGAAAGATTCGTTGCAGCCTCACTCTACGTCTACCAGTCGGCTTCTCCAGATAATCTGAACCCGATCATGGTTGTCAATAACGTTAAACTCTAGCAAGTCAATAGAGGCCCGAGTGAACAGAAAGCCCTCGAAAATAATCTGCGCAAACTACAAACGTAGTCGAGAAATTCCTCTTCTTGCGGTTACGCAACTCTCCTAACTGTGGCTAATTCAACAAGTCTGCATTCCAAGGCAGCTACAACAACATGGATCCCCCAAGACTTAAAGGTGATTTCAGTCTTTTGCCGTTAATATTCGGGAGGAGGTTATAGGCACTGACTTTTAAGAACCTGTTGTTTACAGGCCAGTGCGTTCTATACATTGGTACACACTTCCGTAAAAATGTCGACTATTAAGTTAGTATTCACAAACTGTAAGTAGCATTGTTTTTAAAACGAATTCGTGTATCGAGTTCACGGGTATTAAGATCGGATTTAGATTGCCGAAGGAAAACAGAGGGAACATATAATTATTCAAGCGTTTATCGAAAAGCTGTAGGGACGTCGCCTTCAGGACTGGTTGAAGGAGATCATTCCATTGTTCTACTACACGCAGCGTGAAGAATTCAGAGCTGAGGTTCTGTCTGGACATTTTCGCGCCACTGAAACATGTCCTAAAAGTGCAGCCCTTGCTCAAGGCCATGTAGTATCCTGTAAATTTAGATGAGATCACCTCTTTGCTGCCTGCTAAACAGCTATGCTATATTTATGAATTCCTGTCTTTCTGTATTCTCATAAACCGGTTTTTTTAGAAACCAACTATTTCTCTACTGATTTTCAATATTGAGCTGCTGATGCAGAGCGGAATTCCAATTTCTTTTATAATATCGATACAAAGAGGGGCAGGGAAATAAGAGCCTCTAACATCTCAAAATTTGAGTCAAGTGTGCTGTTCTTAACATCGGATGGAGCAGTGAAATAAGTGTGGATTATTTTATACTGATGGTAGAATTGCGTTGCAGCTACCACATTCTCTCTTGCCTCACCGACGTTGCACCAATCTCAAGAGAGGATCAGTAAAATCAGGTGTGAGATCAGGCACAGCAAACTCTAGCAAGTCAATAGAGGCCCGAGTGAACAAATAGCCCGTGAAACAAATCTGCGCAGACTAAAAAAAAAGTTCGAGAAATTGCTCATAGACTTTAATGTGGGAAAGTTTGCCGTCCTTCAACTGACAGCATGAGGGCGTTTGTACCTTTAGACAAGTTCCTCTTCGGTAAAGTCAGCGGTAACTTCGCTCGACCTCACGTAAAACTATGGTATCCAGGCGTGGCGGCCATGGCTCGCAAAAGAAAAAAAATGCTGCTAGTTAGTGTAGCACCTATCAACAAAGCTACATTGAATTCCAAACTACCCTTCTTATATAGAAAGAACGGAATGCCTGAACCTGTTACCACGGTACTGCAGGCAGCAAAGAAGTGATTTCATCTTAATTTACATGGCCTTGAGCAAGGGCTGCACTTTCAGGACATGTTTAAGTGGCGCCTTTCGCCTAATCTTAGTGGGCACTCAACGATGAAACTGTCCAGACTGAACCTCAGCTCTGAATTCTTCACTCTGCGTGTATTATAACAATGGAATTATCTCCTTCAACCAGTCCTGAAGGCGATGTCCCCACAGCTCTTTAATTAACGCTTGAATAATTATATGTTCCCTCTGTTTTACTTCGGCAATCTGAACCCGATCTTAATACCCTTGAACTCGATACGCGAATTTGTTTTAAAAACAATGCTACTTGCAATTTGTGATTACTAACTTAATAATGGACATTTTTACGGATGTATGTCCCGTTGTATACAATGTACTGGCCTGTAAACAACAGGTTCTTAAAAGTCAGTGCCTATAACCTCCCACCCAAATAAACGGCAAAAGACTGAAATCACCTTTATGTCTAGGGGCATACAGGTTAGTGTAGCTGCCTTGGAATGCAGACTTGTTGAATTAGCAACAGTAAGGACAGTGCCAAAACCGCCACGGCACTGGGGTATTTCCGATTTGATGACAACCAATAGGAAAATTTCATATAAAATTGTTGTAACCCAGATGTAGGCCAATGATCGCACACGCTCGTCAGACAGGTTTAACTCTGCGTCAGGTGCTAGTCATTGCGAATTCTAGTTACAAGCATGATCTTTTGATTTGATCTGCAGTATTCTTGGTTGCCTGCCTGGAAAGGTGGTAAGTGCAGTAATGTTTGACCAAACGCCTGTGAGCTTTGGAAGGTGAACTGGTCGCGAATGTCAAAGGTGAGCACTACAGAGGGTGTGGATTTTTTCTTCTTCATCCAATTTCATCGAATACGCTCTTATTTTGTCTGTGATCGGGTGCCTTCACCAAAATTAGGCGACCGCTAATGGCAGCCATTTACACAGTCATTTCTTAAGAGAGGGCAAAAATTGATCAAACGCTACAACTTCTAGTTAGAAATTTTGACAGTAACTGACAGTGTAGCTAGTTCGGCTGCCCATAAGTTGCGTGGTCACAGGTAGTAGTAGGTTGTAACTATGATCCTCGACCTGACACTTAGGTAACCAGACTTTTATGGCACGTTTATACCCTATCTGAAAACGCTAATAATGGATGTGACCCCATTGCATCGATTGAAAATTTTAATTTTATAAATATTAATGGCTTCAAACTGCATTTCAATTGTGTTTTATTGCCTGGCTTGAAATATACTAAAAACGAATTAATGTTCTCTACCGTAACAATGAAGCATGAAAATGAGAATGTGTGTGACATAGTTTCATGATTTGCACTAGAACGGTATTTTTTCAAATTTCTTAAATAACCGATGTAGTGTGTCTTGCATTTGGTGCAGTAACGTATTCACTACCGATTTTCTAGAAAGTATTCGATTGGAGCCACTACTTTCGCGATGGTAGTGTCTGCTGGAGGCCAGTGGAGGAAAATTCCGGAGATCGTGTGCAGCGACATGTTCAGTTTGGCCGCCATGATGCCGATGTATGCATCCTCCAACCGGAGAGGCTTTGTGAAGGCTGCGACAATGGATAGTGCCTCAATGGCCTGCGCTCCGATACATAGCAAAATCCAGACATGTAATTAGGAAAGATATCGTAAGGGAAGGCGGCTCGATCAAGGGCCCACTTATGACCTCGACTCCGGATGACAGTGGAGGAGGGGTTAACGATCCCGAAGGCGTGCCTGAGAAGATCAGAGCGGGAGAAACTTGTAAGCGAGTCCAGAAGACCCTGTAGACTGATACCGTAATCGTCGTCGAGGATCACGAACTGTGTCGAAACGCCCCGGCAGATCGTGTGCGCAAAACGCAGATTTATGATGGTCTTGAGCGTGAGGTTGTCGTAAGTATCCATAAAATTGGTCAATAAAATGTCGTCAAAGAGCTCACTTTCAGCCCTGAGATTTTGAAGGACTGGTTCGTTTGACTCCATCTCATGTAACTCACGAGGGAGCCCCATACTGAAGAGGAGGCCTACTGGGAACGGCAGCCTGCTTGTTTGGTTGTGGATGAATTCACGGAGACGGCTTCGAGCCTGGAAGTTTTTGGTAGCGCTTTTTACGATCACCAAAAAGCGGTAGACCTCCTTACCTCGTTGTTCCTCGGTGCAGACCGTTTTGCTGACCTTGAGGACTGCCAGCCTTGGGTTATTGATCGACTTCTGGAAGTTAATGTGAAATTTAATTTTTTAATAAGCAGACATGTTTTATTACATGAAATTGGGCCTCTTAACCTACGATTAAACCAGACGTGGTACCTTTACACAACCTTATACTAGTACCTTAACTTCAAAATGTGGGACCCAGCTTTAGACTTAAAATCTAGCATGCCGGCACATACCAGGGCGAGAAAATGGGAGATATTTCAGTGACAAGGGAAAATTTACTGCAAAAGTCCCGCTTTGGTATTTCTCATGAACTTTATAGGGCCGTCGACTTAATTTACGAATTGGTTATTTAAAAAGAGATTCCTTTAAATTTGAGGGGAAGTTGTTGATAGGAAATTTATTCCCCGGGCTCCCCGAAATAAATTTAAGAATTTTAACCTCGAGTGCTCGAGGGAATCTAGAAAGATAGGGGGATTAGTTTCAGGGCACCTAGCAAACCAGAAATTAGTAAAAGCATAAAACAGGAAATTGGTCTGACTATGAGGTTCACTAATATACAGTAGGTGACTTATCTCATGAAATTTCAATTGAAATTCTGAAATGTGTATTCGATTAAAAAAGATGACCTAGATGGGTCTTGTAATACTGATTATCGCGCAGCTTAATCCCGAGATAGTCAGTCAAGATAGAATTCCCTTCTTTGATTGCGCTGCTTTTCCGGTTACCTGGAAAAACCACACTCGTTTACAAAATAATATCTGAAGTAGCATACTATTTATTTATTTATTTTAGGTGTCTTTATAACCTAGATATGCAAATGCATTGCATAAATTGCACACAACATATGTTATTTTACTTATTCGGTAGAAAATTACGTCTTATTCGAATGTTATACTCAAAAAACAGGTCATTTAATATAAGTTATCAATTATGCGATTTTTTGGACATTTGCATTCAAATTACATGGCAGCAACGTAATTATTTTAACTCCTCTCAAGCCCTATCAACCGCAAGATTTTACAAGCGATGTTGACACATTCTTAAATAGCACAGAGGAAGGTATACCTTAACTTACAAGGAAAATATACAGCGTATAGTTTTGAAACCGGAAACGTACGTGCGTGATGTTCAACATTATTCGTGAATTGAAATACGTTTTTTTAACTGGAAGATACAGTTTCTTTCAGACTAAAGTTAAAGAAGGCGCAACTTATTGCCAACTGTGTTCCAGAAAAGTTTTCTTCTGCAGTTTTGCTCTAGAATATGTCTAGATGCATAAGAGCATCGAAAATCGATGAAAAAAAATATATGCCTGATTTGGATGTTTTTCCAAAATCTGCGCTTTATATATGGGAACCAAACCAGGAAGCAGTCAAAGAGGCGCAACCGAGGAAAGTTACTGTATAAGATACAGAGACCTTGCATGGCAAATAATTTCAGAAATAATTTCCCTGATTATTTTCTGGAGTCCATATACCAGAAAGCGCATAGAGAACGCTGGGGGACCGACTGAGGAGCCGAAACCCTCGTTGCTGCGTCAAGCAGCAGCAGAAACATTGGCGAAACACGTGTCTGGGTTTTTAGCTAGTACCTATGTCGGAAGAACGGTATAACATCGTTGCTATATATATATATATATATATATATATATATATATATATAGATATATATATATATATATATATATATATATATATATATATATGATGGAATGGAACCGACAACGACAAGGGAGACCGGAATGGCCATTTCTGGCTTATTAGCCGTCATCAGCCAGTCATACCCAATCCCAAGTGTGGCACGCATGGGATTCGAACCCGTGACCTTTGGTATTTGGATGTTTTTCCAAAATCTGCGCTTTATATATGGGAACCAAACCAGGAAGCAGTCAAAGAGGCGCAACCGAGGAAAGTTACTGTATAAGATACAGAGACCTTGCATGGCAAATTGATGAAATCGGTTGCAAATGAGAAAATTTTGTTTTTGTGCCGTCACAGCCGTTCATGCAAATTATTTTGGTGGTACTGGACTGCCTGAAGCAATAATTTCCGAATCGGTGGATAAGTAAGCCTGCAGAATTGGCTTGCCATATAAAGCTGTCGATAAACCTCTTTTAACGTCTAAAAATGACGTGAGTACGAGGGAATATGATTTCTCCACATCTACCATGAGGTCCCATGAGTCATTCCATTCGATAAGTCGAATGTACTTCTTATAGAAAAGGATTACTCAACTATCTGGCCCAATATTTTATGTTGCTTATATCCTCCAGCACGCACTTGACACGGAGTAGAAAAAACGGCGATTCTGGCACATATACATTCTACGGAATTTTCATCATGGGTTTCGGAGAGTCCGCTCCTGTCTCTCAAATTTGCTAACTTGCCTGGAGGTCTGGACCAGGGCTTTAGAAGAGGGCTTTGAGGTCGTTGTCGTGTAAATCCATTTCCGCAAAGCATTCGACACTGTCCCGCACCACCGCCTTCTGCATAAGCTCAGCGCGCTTGGTATCAGGGGGGTCTTTTAAACTGGATAAGGGAGTTTCTGATTGGTTGAAAACAGCGCGTCTGTATTGGAGAAGACTGGTCAGACTGGGTGAACGTGACTAGCGGTGTGTCTCAAGGCTCGGTTCTCGGACTCTTACTCTTTATCCTCTACGTTTAGGACAGCCTACAGGAAATCGAATGCGGTAAAATAATTTTTGCCGATGACGTTAAGCTTTTGCAAGTCATTAAGAGGCCGAACGATAAAAAAGCCCTTAACAATAATTTACACCGACTGCAAATGTGGTCCGAGAAATGGCTCCTCGAGTTCAATGGGCAGAAGTGTGCCATCCTTCATCTGCGTCCAACTACTTACCACTCAAATGAGAGCGTCAGGGCATATCACCTTAAAGGCCTTACTCTTTCCGCAGAATCTTCACAGGAGGATCTTGGGGTTTAGATACAGAGCAACATGAAACCAACAGTGCAGTGCTCGAAGTCCGCAAAAAATGCCATTGGAGTATTACATGCAATCAAAAGGACATTTGTAAACGTTTACAATGACCTTTTTTGGATATTTAAGGACACCCTTGTTCGGTCTCATCTAGGGCATGGTATACAAGCGTGGCGGCCATGGCTGGTAAAGGATAAAACATGCCTCGAAAAAGTACAACGCCATGTAACAAAGCTGGTAAATGGTTTCAAAGGTTGATCGTACATTGAAAGACTGTGCTACCTTACTCGATGTCCTTTCTGTGAGGTGATTTTATCCTGGTTTACAAGATAATACATGGCCTTGAGGATGGATTGAGCTTTGGGAAGATTTTTCAGTGACACCTTTCTCCCAACCTTCGTGGGCACTCTATGAAGCTGCGCTCTGAATTTTTCACGCAAAGGGTAGTAGAGAGCTGAAATGATCTCCCCCAATTAGTTGTGGAGGTGACATCCCTTCAGTTGTTCAAGAAAGGTTTGGATGACTATATGTGTCCCCCGCTTTCCCTCGACGGTTTGAACCTCAGTTACCTGCCCCATGAACGACACCACTACTAACAATACTCACATCTTGTGAGTAATCTGTTTATTTGGATAATTGTTATATACATATCCGCAGTATTCAACGGGCTGGCATGTACACAATAGGGTTTTCAAAGGCATTGAATATTATCCTTAACAAATAAACTGAATATCCTGTTGTATAAAACTATTATAATTCACCAATGTACACAGCTTGGCTACTCGAAAACGTATGCCGGAGGTTTCATGATCCTGAGGTGTCTCTAAGCCATATTCATAAAGTTTTCTTCCGAAGTGATTGGCGACTAACTGTGTCAAAATCCCCTCGAAGGTCGAGAAACGCCGCCTAGAAAACCTCATCTCTGTCCTATTTCCCTTTCAGGGGTTCATGGGACAAAATCAGCTTTTGAGGAATCCATGCTGACTGGAGACTTAACTCTGGGCTCGTTCAGGTATCATGACAAACGATCGGACAGCAATTCCTCTAGGTGAAAAATAATGTCCACTGTGTGCCTGACAACAGGGCAGGCAAAGGAGGATAATTTACATATATATATATATATATATATATATATATATATATATATATATATATATATATATATATAACGCGAGCAGCCTTGCACAGCATCTTCCACGCTCTCTCTCTCTCTCTCTTCCCTCACCTTCCTGTGCCCTTTGGAAAGACAGTCAAGAGTTGGGCCCGGGTGCAGCCGCGGGCACGACGAACCAGTTTTTTTCCAGTTGCTAGTGGTAGTGCACAAAAACTGGTGAGACTGATTTGGTGTTGGTTTACAGCCCTTTATCGAGATGCTTAATTGGATCAAGCGGCCAGTAGGCCTTGTCACAACGTCGTTCCTGGTTACGAAAATGACTCTGGAATCTCGTCGTCCAGCCTTTGAACGTCCACCGGTGAGCACTGCCTCTAGCTGTCCATGTTCAGCCACTCGGGTCTCACTGAGAGCTCCAAATGTCCACGCGGTAGCGGGTCAGTTGTCCGTTGGCCAGAGTTTTCCTCCTTGCCTGCAAGTGGCTGCCAGAATGAACATTGTCACCCTGACAACCTATGGGCAGGCACAGGAATAGTTCTTTTACACACTATTTCAATTGCAGCCTTTGAATTCGTAAGCCAACGTCAGCTTGCGGACATCGCGTTTTGCCAGCAAGTTTTAAGGCAACATTTTTTACCTCCCTACCCCGTGGGTGAGTGAACAGTACTGTCACTAAATAGGGCTGCTCTGGCATCCCAGGTAGCTACCAAAGTCCACTACGGATCACATGTTTGTTTGGTGTAAACAGGGCCAAAGGTCTCTTGGGTGGCCTACGGTATTGTATGTCGCCCCCTCTGTAGGATATTTTCCTTTGGACATGAGATGTGGGTTTGGAAATGAGTTGAAAAACTACTGGATTGGTAGGGCTTTCTCACACTTTTTTGGTAGGAAAGGTGTTCCTGTTTCCTAGAGAGATCTCCGATCCTGAAGCCAAGATTTCCTGGAGGGTTGGGTTTAAAAAGCCTGTTCTTTGCAGAAAAGACATTAAAATATTCCGGCGACTGACTAGCCATAATCTTCTCTGCAACCTGCGCAAGCGACCTAATTAGGGAACTGTTAACGCGTGGTCCGATCTTCCCCCCTGCCGTAACCCTAGTGAATCATCAGTCAACGTTGTGAGTACTGTCAGGAGTTACTTTTTTTGTGGGTAAAAGCCAACAGTTGCGCAGTCTTCGGCCATAAATTCCAAAAAGTATGGAGAACTGCACTTCATAATTCGAAAGAGGGAAAAGAAATGTGGCAGAGAAACACATGATCAAAGAAGAATAAGCGATCACTGGAACGTGCAGTTTATTGGCCTGACGTTTGGGATTCTTACTCGAACACATCATCAGGGACAGTCGGAGATAAGGGTATGAGGATGCCAGGAGTTAACGTCAAAGTTGAAGGTGTAATCGGGTCCCGTTCCAACACCACAGACGAATGACCTCAGCATCTGACATTTGTGGACGCTAGTTCCAACATCCAAGGCAAGGCAAATACAATGAACTGGAAATCGCCTCTGACT
>WEDG01006117.1:56170-85077 GCA_017591395.1 Schistocephalus solidus
CAACCCACTCTGACACTTGCATCCATCGTTTACCAGCTACAAGCTGCCTCTTTTCCCTACGAGGATAATTTTAAATTATGTGCACTATTAAGAAGAGGTACTATAGGGTTTTTTAATTTTATAGTGAGTGTGGATTATATTGTATACATAACAAAACTGAATGGAACGATACTTTACGAGTAGACATTTTCTGGTCTTAAAAAATCTCATAATTAGAACCTTTTTTTAAATCCCAAGATACTCCTCCTTTAAGCCTAAAATTCAAAGAAGACATATTTTTTAACGAACTGGGTACAGTAAATAAAATTTTTGTGTATATTTTCGGTAAAATATATTTGAATTTTTAAGTTCGTTGAAAATCCATGCATAAAAGTTATACTAATAAAGTAGCCAGTTTTACAAATTGTAGTGTTTGAAGATAGTCGCAAGGAATCTTTTTCAAGAGCTGGCATCCCAAATTGACTGAAATATCTTGGGATTATGTTGTATATTGAGTTCTACTTAAATTCCACTTCAGTAATATATGTACTCGAAAGCACATTTCCGAAGTTCCGTGAAAAGTTCATGAAATAGCACATCTATCGTACTTCCAGACTCCTTTGCCTGCTTTTTATTACTAGAAACACAAACTAGGTGACTCCGCGCACCCATCACCTGGAAGATCACAGCCACTTGTACTGCAGGTTCTATCGTGTTACCTACTCCCGCGTCCTGACTCAAACCTTAAGCCAAATCCTATCCTTTACGCTGACCCTGTTAACCCTAGCGCTAACTCTCCTAACTGTAACCTTAATACTAACACGAACACCCCTTAAACCTTGCATTAAACCCAACTCCTAGCCATAACCCCAAACCCTAACATTAACCCTCGTAATCCTAGCATCATACTCACCCCTAACGGTAGTCCTCCCAGACTTTTTGCAAGCAGGCATTACAATATTCCGTAAACATGACTTATATGGGCTCTAAACCAAACAGACAAAACGTTGCCACTCGCAATAAAGGTGTCTTTGGACCAAATTCCAGTGAAACTAGGATTATGTTAGGTTAGGGTTAAGGCTGACGTTTAGGTTCAGTTTAGAGTTAAGTTAAGGAATATTATCAACTGTAAGTTGAGGTTTTAGAGGTGGGGTTAAGAGAAGGGTTTCGGTTTAGATATATGTTTTAGTGATAGGACACCTTTGCTGCATGTCCTGCTTAGTGAGTATCCTTACCAAACATGCTTTCTTGTACCTAGTTGTTAGTAACTTACGTCTCCTTCAAGTTATAAACTCTAAGAGGGGTCAGTTTTAGTTTTAAACCTTTTTCATTTCCCGATTGGTTTTAAACCTCCTTAAATTTAGGGCTTCCAAACTATGAGGTGTATATTTCTCGTGTAAAAAAGGTCAACAATTGCTATATACTATCAAGAAAGTGACATCTATAAAATTTTCCGGCGGGTACACTTTACAGGAAACATTCATGAATTGACAGACCTACTTCCTTAGGATTGAACTTTTCATGGTCTTAAAAGAGCTCACAATTTTCAACCTTTTAAATCCTAAAACTGCCCCCTCTTCAAGCATAAAATTCGAAGAAGGCGTAATTTTCTCCTAAGTACACTTGACTTTATGTGGACACCGAAAATTTATCGGCAAATTTTATGCTAATTAAGTACTAACCTTTACCAATTGTGGTTTTTACAGGCGGCCGAATATAAGTGTAGACAAAAGCCAGCGTCCTGCCCTGTGCGAACTACCTGGGGATTATGCCTAGCTGATCAACAAAAAAGTGGCGTCAGGTGTTTTTGGTTTCCAGACCGGAAAACTCACCACTCCAATTGGCAGTCCACGTTTGACCCGCCGCACCACTTCTCGCGCTGGCAAGTCTTGTGGATAAAGTTGAAAAGCGGTCCTGCCTTTTAGTCTGGACCAGAACTCATATGTCCGACTGCGGAGGTCAGTGAAGGAGAGGCACGCCTGTCCGCCGTGACGGACCAAGTCTCCCTCCTGTCGACAGGACAGTTCCACCAACGGGGGTACCGATAGTGCGTCGCTGTCGGGCAAGCAGAGCGCAATATCGTAGGGCTGCTCAGAGGAGCAAATAAGGCTTGTAGCGTTCACTTCCGACGTGTCTGTGCTCAGCGGCGTCTCATAGGGCCGGACGGATCGCCGATGTCCTTGCGAGCCCTGTGGAAGTGTGAATCCCCACAAAAGATGGAGGACTACAACAGCAAAGCCAACGAGGAGACCAAGACGACGAGCCTCAACACGATTCATTTTGTGAGTGGAGGAGGCCAGCTTGCAGATCGTGCGAGGGAGCATGTCTGAGGAGACGTAGTACGTGTGCGTGCCTGGTACGTATGAGGTCAATGGGTTGCCTTGTGTGTGCGACACCGGTGTTGGGCGCCATATGGCAGGGCTGAGATGGCACGGTGCAGAACCAACGAGCTTGAGTTTCAGATGTCAAAGTTCTAGTTACCAGTCACTGTAGGTGCATAGCACGCAATGACTTTTGTATTGTTAATTTGTCCACCGAATTCTCCTAGCCAACCATGAGAGAAATTCATACTGATGAGCACCATTACGAATTTCAAGAAATCATCTTCACAAAATGGTCATTTATTCAACTGTTTCTGTGGATAGCTTCATTTTCTCTATCTACCGACGCGGTACATTGACTGCTCCGTCTGCAGTCCATCGGTGGAGGGGTCAGAGCATGTGTGTGTGCCACGCGGTCTTTTCGCATGAAAGCGTGTGCTAATGCCACTATGGACGCTGATTGGTTGGATTGTTACTGTCACTAATCCTCCCTCCACGCGTGATGTGGCTCTTGGGTCGTAATGTCACGGTTTCATAGAAAACATGGCTTGGAAGGCTGCCAATCTGACGCTTACACCAGACCATGCCGTCGGCCCAGTGTATGGGCTGTGTGTGTTGCTTGGCTGACCAGTGGACTGGGAGTCAGATGGCGATGGCTCCTCCATATCCCCTGAGTAAGTTAATCCTTGTGTGTGCATCAAGGGGGCCAGGTCGTGCTGTGGCGCGCGAAGACGGGTACGCCGACCCTGTCAGCCAATGCACCCACCCCCGCATCAGAAAACTGACCAGCTCGGACGGTGGCCTAATTCTGCGGTGGGGGAGAGAGTGAGCTCGACAGCTCAGTGCATGTTCCTCACTATAAACAATCTGACGCGCTTGAAACTATCACGGTGCGCTTAAAGCCGTGGCTTGGAAGGTTGCCAACTGACGGGATAACTCGGACCGTGTGGTCAGCCCAATGTGTGTTTTGTGTGCAATGGCTGACTGGCGGACTGAGAGTCCGGCTGCAATGGTTCCTTCTTAATGTGGCCTTTATGGCACTCCCACTCCTTGGGATGCGAGTCAGGTGTGGTGGTACACCCAGGGGTGGTTCCGGCCACGCCAGCCACCTACGCCCTCTCCCATCTCAGGTCTTCTTGACTCTGTCTTGACACCGGGCTCAGAAGGGGGAGGAGGAGAGAGTGCGGTAGCTGCAGCGCAAGGCTACTATCACTTAAAACTAATTCACGCGCAAGTCACCGTCCCTGAACCACCTGGTGTGGAGTATACGGTGGACCTCATCGAAATCGACGGTCGAACTGTCATCGGGTCATAATGAAGACCCGGCGTGTTGAGCTGAAGCAAGTAGAGTAGAGTAAATCATGATCACCTGTTTCCTTCTGTACTGGCATTAACCGGAATCGTAATGATCATTCACCTGACCTATATCACAAGACATCGGATGCTGGCTGCTGTCCGCACTGAGAAAATTCAGACTGTTTGGGCAGTCTGTAAAGTTGGCTGCATCAATATCAGCGATAGGACAGTAGAATGGGTCTAAGACCTGAGTTTTCGTTACTGTGGGGATCCGCACCTCCCTGGGACCATACACGACATATTGCTCTTTCGATTGTATCAGTGAGAGTGGTGGCCGTCGATATAGCAGCTTTGCCGAGGTGGCTCAAATTGACGATAGGGACTTAAAAAGGCCGTTCCATCCGACCGTCTTCCTTCACTATCCACACAGCCTTTCCTTACCAGAGGTCATTAGGAACTACAGGAAGACTGGCTGCTTTCCTAAGATAGGTACGAATCCATCCGCAGAAAGGGTTTCTGGTTTGGTAGCCTAAATAGGAGTGGGGAAGGGGCTGTGAGAATTTGCCAAGTTTTTCCAATCACAGAATGTGGACTCCTCTGTTTTAATATGTCAGATAATATTTCTTATATATATATATATATATATATATATATATATATGATAAGGTGGAACCGACAAAGACAAGGGAGACCGGAATGGCCATTTCTGGCTTATTAGCCGTCATCAGCCAGTCATACCCAATCCCAAGTGTGGCACACCTGGGATTCGAACCCGCGACCTTTGCTATTTGAGTCGAACGCTCTACCATTGAGCCACGGGCTCGTTGTTTTTGTCGGTTGTAATCGGGAATATGATGATAGTGTGGGGCTCACCGATCTGCTTAAGGAACATGCATGTTCCGTTGTGCCCTGGAGCTCAGACTAGAGCCCTCGCAGGCGGTCGCATAGCGACGTGTAGCATATGATTGAATGGAACCGACAAAGACAAGGGAGACCGGAATGGCCATTTTTGGCTTATTAGCCGTCATCAGCCAGTCATGCCCAATCCCAAGTGTGGCCCACCTGGGATTCGAACCCGCGACTTTTGGTATTTGAGTCGAACGCTTTACCATTGAGCCACGGGCTCGTTGTTTTGTCGGTTGTGATCGGGAATATGATGATAGTGTGGGGCTCACCGATCTGCTTAAGGAACATGCATGTTCCGTTGTGCCCTGGAGCTCAGACTAGAGCCCTCGCAGGCGGTCGCATAGCGATGTGTAGCATATGTTGATAAGGTAGAACCGACAAAGACAAGGGAGACCGGAATGGCCATTTCTGGCTTATTAGCCGTCATCAGCCAGTCATACCCAATCCCAAGTGTGGCACACCTGGGAATCGAACCCGCGACCTTTGGAATTTGACTAACTGGCTCAACGCCGACGCCCTGTTTCGTAACCTGACTTTAGAGGAGATTATGGATAAACAAACAGAGATGTCATTACCTTAGGTTTCATTCCACAGAGCTAATGCAAAATCTGGCAATTTGATGGTGGTAATGGAGCCAGCTCTCAATCACATAGCTGCAACGGAAGAGAGGAAAATCCCTATCCGAAACCACGAGTCCTTAGTCCTCATGGTTCATCGACCACGCTGTATACAACCTAAGGTTGAACCCAATGCTCTACGTGAAGTCGAAGTCAACGGACAACTTGTACATGTGTCCCAAGAGTATTGGTGAGGCAAGGTGTAGCGTAATCGTCACGCTGATTAAATCATGGTCCCCTGGTGATTTCGAAGACTCTGAATCACGCCTGTGCGTGGTCATGCAGTCTGGGATCTATTTATACCAAATTAATGATGCCAATTAATGCAGAAATGGTCATACCAGCCTCGCCCTCGTCGTTAGTTTTGATACCTCCCGAGAAAAAATAACTATTTCAGCCAAAAAATGACATTTTGCCTGGAGTGCAGTTGCATCCCAGCAAAGGTCACAACCGACACTGTGGGATCTGTTGTTTTCTTGCCTTCCGGGGGGTCCTTCGCGCTCCTTCTATTTAAGATAACGAGCTTGGAAGGTCTGCGATCCCATCACCTGCTCTCCCCCTCGTCTTGCTCTCCATTCCCTGTTTAGACACCTTTTGGCAGCAATATCTGGATAATTTATATGGCCCACGTGGAAAGACATGTGGACGGCAATCACCCGTAATAACGGGGTAAGGTTCGGTTTAAGAGTAGGATTGGGGTCAGGTTTAATGGGAGAGCTAGGTAACATTGCTATAAAAAACTAGGGAAACTGAAATAGCCATTTCTGGCTCATTAGCCGTCATCAGCAGTCATACTCAACCCCAGGTGGTGCCCCTACCGAGGATCAGGGATTAGAGCGTTGAACTTCTGGTCAACAGGTCGCGGCTTTGAGCCTCGAGATTGCATATGACTGTCTGGTGACGGCTAATGAGCTAGAAACGGCCATTCCAGTCTCCCTCGTCTTTGCCGGTAATTTTAATCTGCCTCTACTACTACTACTACTACTACTACTACTACTACTGGCCATTGTGCGGCTGCTGGCGGGGCTAGAGAGGGAGCCCCAAGGCAGAGCGAAACGAGGGAGTTTCATTAAAGATCGGTGAGCATTCATCAACGGTATGTCTAGAGGTCAGATTAGGGTTACGGTTAAGGCTACGGTTAGGGTTAAGGTTAGGAGAAGGGAATATTTATCCTTCGTGCAATTTAACGCAAGGTCACCTGTAGTATTGAGGCGGGCTGTTCCTATTCCCGCGTCCTATAGGTGGGCACCATCTTCATGTCTCTGCTGTCCAGGCCGCCCTAAAGCTAGTTCTTATGCTCTCATTGGTCAAGGTTGAGCCTCCCCAATTCATGCGGTCCATATGACCTTGGTGCCCATGTTATTTGAGAATGAATGACAAGAAGAGGTCGATCGAGGACGAGCTTCGCTTGCGGAGGCCTCTGAAACTCCGAACACTGGGAGACATTACCACATATTGCACGAGTATTGTCCGCGAATAAAATGACTTCAGGATGTCATATTTCACATCGGTCTACTCGACGCTAAAATTCCAGCAGCTTCCTCCGTGATTATTTTTATTTCATCACAGAGCATGTGGTCGCACTTGAAGTTCACATAAGTCATTTCGCGTCTTGCGTTCGAGACCTTCATCATTTTCTCAATGCATTTGAACTCCAAAGGCTTCCTTCCTGTCCCGTTGCAGCCTCAGATCAACAGCTCCAAAATTAAGTTATTCAAAGTGAGCACTTCGGTTTGTCCACCAGGAGTAGTTAACGGTTATGGCTACGAGCACGGCCAACAACTTCGAGGGTGGGTGTGCCAAACAGTGCACAGGCAAAGGTATTTCAAGGTCCCAAAGTCTCAAGGTTTCAAGGTCTCAGGGTTTCAAGGTTTTGAGGTTTCAAGGTCTCAAGGTTTCAGGGTCTCAAGGTTTCAAGGTCTTCAAAGTTTCAAGGTCTCAGTGCCCGGCCGGAACGGCAATTCCTTCGTCAGCAGGCTCAGATTCGGACTCAACTGAAGGAGGAGATGCGCCAGCACGATGAGCCCATTGTGGACGACTTCAAGGACACCTACTTCAATCTGTCTCTCAAGATGCAGCACACCTTCATCTGGGCGGCCTGATTCTGTCGTGGGCATTCTGGCTTCCTGTTGCTCGATGACGACTTTGCCTTCAATACAAAACGCCTGCTAGCCGCCCTCACGGCTCTCCCGGCCAACTGGTGGTCACGAAACGTGAAATCACCTGGCCAGTGCATGCACCCTACACCAATGGGCACTTCTACATGCTTGGTTACGATCATGTGGTGGATCTGGTTCTGGCCATGTTCTTCACCAAACCAATTCCCCTGGATGATGTCTGGTTGGGTCCAACGATGCACCGGATTGGCCTACATTTCCACGTACCAGCTGGGTTCGCCTACTCTTCGACAGCGCAAAAAAACCAGCAGATTGATCGTTTGCCTTTTAAATTCGTCCTCAGTGCATTTGTGTAAAAAGCACTGCATGGCAGTGCAATACGGGGCAAAGTTCATCTTTTTGAACCCATACATTGGGTCTGGATATCTTTTTGGTACTTTTTTCCCTTTCGGTTTATTCTTTATGTTATTCCCTCATGACTTCGCGGTTTGCTTTTAGTGAAATTGAGACTTTTCAGGTTTTCTGCGGATTTTAGATATTTTGTGGAATTCTTTTATATTTTTAATATTTTCTTACGTATATTTAGGAGTGTGCATAGGAAGGGTTTAAAGAGTCTGTGAAATGTTCATTAAGTTTTAAGATATATAAAAAAAGAGTTTATAGGGGTATTCTACTCTAAAACCATGCATGTACTACTTTTCGGGGGTTCTCGGAACGTAATCCCCGCGCTAGTGGGGGGGCTTAGTTAGCATCGATGCGGGTGGTTTACTGGCAAATCTCTCCGTTAACTGGACTCGCTTAAAAGACCCGAACAAGAAGTTAACCTTCATTCAGGTCAGTTCCGTTCTATTAAGTCTTATATGATTGCATAGTGTTCAAAGTGGATGTTTGCATTTTGTATTTCTATGCAGTCATTCATTCTCTCTGGTTGATGCTCGCCAACTTAACAAAAGTGCTTGTACGTAATTATTTACCATATGGGCAGCATAGGCACCCGTGTACTTCACCGATCTTGTGCCTTTACCTAATGCAGCTGCGAGAGGTTCGGCTCCTCAATGAATCTCCTAGCGTTCTCCGTGTGTTTTCTTGTATATGAACTCCATTTTCCGTTCTGCCTTGTTTAAATTCCGAGGAAATTGACGGGTTAACTTCGGGTTAATCCTTCGGAACCGACCTTTTCGGGTTCGGTCCGAAACTTGATATGAATATGTTAAATATGGAAATCCATCAGCTACTGTGGTATAACCGCGTAATATTCACAAGCTACCAACAGGCAGTCAGTAGCCACTACTAGCTAGCTAGCTAGCTAGTGAATTACTGTGCTGTTAGTATGGTAAATAAGTACGTAATTGTATACTACTAACTGACTGTTGGTAGATTGTTCATATTACTGCAACATCCCGAACCTAGACGTCACTTTAGTTTTGAGATCCTCCGGTGGTAGCTCACTTGGAAGGACCCCAGCTTCCTTCATTTACACTTCTTATGATCGTGAAAGGAGTCAAAGGCAGGGCCTTCATACACTTTCGACTGTGCACTCATAATGACGCCGCAAAGATCTCATGTGAAGGAAAGGGTTCCGATGAGGGTCCTTCTAGCTTTACCAACCCGCGATGGCATTTCGCTGTGGATGGTGGCATTTTTGAGACGCTACCGTCGAGGAAGAAAGCCTTATCCACAGTTGCCAGACTGTGACTGTAGACCGTTATCAGCGACTTAATGCACGGTGCACTTGACGCAAGGTGATTCGATTCAACCTTATTGCAGACACTAGCGGCCTGCGTAAATTGTGTGCATCCGAGGGTGTCACATGTCTGCTGCAGGTGAAAGTAGATGCGCGCATCAAACCTTGGGGTTGCATGATACACCGTATTGGACTAGCTGATGAGCCGAATCCCTCGTTGCTGCGTCATGCAGCAGCACAAATATCGCCAAAACAAGTGTCTGGGCTTTTATACCTTACCTGTGCTGCCAGTATGCTGTATCGCGCAACCCCATTATATTCTACTAGCTACCTGTTGGCAATTTACTGAATATTACGTGATTATCCGGCTGTGGCTGATGGAGTTCGACAAAAATATTCATGATCAAATTTCTGTCTGCGCCTATAGACCGTAAAAGGTACTAATGTACTCCAAGGTGTTTATTAATTAAATGGTTACAATAATTACTATCTAACCGGTCGCGAATATTTTTATTACTAAACTGTTGCTAGAAACGTTCCCTACCCGGTGTACTCTGATATGTACGTTATCTTAGCTCAATGAAGGTTGCACACCTGCAATTATGTTCGATTTGCTTGCATCCCGTTACTCTCTTGTACTCTCTTTGAAAGGCACTTGCTCTACCCCGTCGTCATACTTTGGATATGCTCAATGTTGGTCCCAATGCTGGTCCCAGGATCACCGCGGTCCGCTATCAACCTAATCTTCACTTTCCGCCATGTTAATTTTCTCCAGATTGCTGTGTAATATTGTCCAACAGCGATGCGCTCAGTTTATTGTGTTTACACATGCCGAGATCTGCCTATACTTCGAGCCTAAAATTACTTTTAGAGATGAATTTCGTGATCTAACCAACCTTAGAATGCGCGTCACGGCGATCCGTGCTCTCAATGAGTTCATACTCTATCATGTGTCAATGATGCGAGTCTGAACCCATTAACGCGATCATCGTTTACTTTTAAATATGAAACGGGGTGTTCGCGAGGCGAACCTTGTGTTCCTCAACAGCATGCTTCGGCTTCAATCGTCGGATCAGCTCGAGCGGTTTAGACGCAGAAATTCCGACTCAGAAATCGGAGCAGGGTTCCATAATTTCTGCAAACGAATTTTTGCTTATTTTTATTGGAGGAAAAACACTCTGTGGTGAACAGAATGGGTCAAAAACGCGACATTGTCATCCTTTATGTGTATAACAATGGAGCCACTTTGACAGTCAAATGCGATCTCCATTTACTCAGTCAAAGCATGTACGGGAATCGATTAATTGGATCATAGCGCGTAAATTAATAAACTTTGTTTAAGGTTTTGTTGCGATCAATGAAAAAATAATCGCTAAAACCGGAGCTCCTCCAGAACTTGTAATAAATTTTTTGGAACAAAGCTTTTAAACTCGGTAGTGCTGCTATCTTACAAATTATCGTGGTTAGAAAAGTTATGGAAATGGAATCTCTTTCTCTTATGGATCTGCTTCGTTTTATTAAACTTCCACACAGCCTCCACCAATGGCAATGCATATATAATTTGAGGTGAAAATTCCACAAAGTCCGTCAAGGTTTACTTAGTTTGCCTCAATACAAAGAAGCTAAGACATCAGGTGACATGTGCATTCAAGGTAATGAACATGTGATTAAAACCCCTAGGTACTGATTGGCCACCTTCTAACCTATTAGAATTTCCAAATGCAATGTACCCTGTCGCTTCACCCAAGGCTGATCACCCTTGATGCCCTCTGTGTTCGTTACAGGTCGTGTTCACAACCGACATTCGGTATACATAAGACCAGATTATTTGTGAGGAGGATATAGGCAGCAGGATAAAAGGCCACGTGAATAAAGTAAAAAAATTGTTTCTAGAATCAGCAACGTGATCTACTTTGAGTTCCTACATGACTGCAGGTACGTTGTCCTAGTACGGCTTCGAACGCAAAATCCTGTTTTGGAATTACTCCTAGGAAGGGCAGAAGGCTTGGAAGGCGTGGACGACTGAAAATTCCAATGACAGCGGTCAATTGGCCGAGTGATGCTCACCCAAAATCCAGCAATAATTATTAATAGAAGCGGACAGGCAAGTTCCATGACTTAGCTCAGAAGAAGAGGAGGTTATCACTGGAACATGGTGTTTATTTGCCTGACGTTTCGGATTCTCTCTCGAAACCATCATCAGAGACAGTTGCAGAAAAGGTTACTTAGGGCACAAGTTGTGCAGCATTGTAAGGGCGTGTTCACCAGGCAACCACTGACCTTAAATCATTGGCAAGCCTCGTGTTCCTCGTTGGGGGTCGCATTTGATGCGATGATTGCTTTTTGATCCGTACCCAAGTCGTTAATGGCCGTGATTTCATCACCGTTTTCGATTCCGGGCGTGACAATTACTCGCCAATTTGGCTCGCTGTCACCGGGACTACTGTTCACCCTCATCCTCCCCGCGGGGCTAGCCATTTCGCCCAGGCAAAATCGCAGAACAGAATATGGAGCCCTCACTCGATTAATAGGCACAATGTCCTCGCGAGTCGCTAGCTGTTCGAGTCACGGTTCTCAGGCCCACCGTCCATTACTAAGCGCAATGAACTCCGGTTCCCATATTCTGTGTTGAGGCATTGCCTTGGCAGGGGGGGGTGGGTCATGTCGGGAGGGCGTGCGTGCGTGCGCGCCTAACACCTCCAATAACAGTGAACTAAATTGCCGGATCATTAGCACGCGTACATCCAACATGGATGATGAAATCACAGCCATTAGCAACTCGTACGCGAACGGCCAAGCTCTCATCGCATCAATTACGACCTCCAGCGGTAATCGCGAGAGCTGCTAATGTTAGTACGCGTGTGATCGCGTGGCCGTGCCCCCTAAACGGGCCACGTGGTAGATGCGTTGGACCAACACGGGGGCCACATTAGGGCACGGCAGGCGTTATTCGGGTTGTGCTCCCATAACTAATGCCGAACATTGAGGTGTGGTGGCACGCCAAGGGACGGCTAGGACTTAGGGGACCCAGCCGCACCAGCCACCTGCGTCCTCTCCCGCCTCCGGTCTTCTTGACTCTGTCTTGACACCGGGCTCAGGTGGGGGAGGAGGAGAGAGTGCGGTAGATGCAGCGCAAGTCTACTACCACTTTAAACTAAATCACGCGCAAGTCACTGTCCCTGCTCCACTTTCCCATGGAGCATACGGTGGACATCGTCGGACTACGACGGTCGAACTGTCGTGATCGCGTGGCCGTTACGCGCATCAAGCACCCTTTTCTGCAACTGTCTCTTATTATGTGTTCGAGAGCGAATCCGAAACGTCAGACCAATAAACACCACGTTCCAGTGATCGCCTCTGAACTGCTTCCTGGAACTCGCTTGTTCACTTATATCAGCAATCTGTTTGGGCGCGACGCGCTCCGATCGGCTCGACGGTGGGAAACATTTGCCCTTCGTGAGTCGTCTACTTCGGTTTCCGCACCGGTGTCGTGCAAACCTTCAGTGAATACAGAACTGGCGAGACGCGCGGTGTTTCAGCATGGCAGCCGAATGATCCGAGTGCTCCTTCAAGACTGTCACTTGCGACTTCACAAATACCGTCCGAGGATTGACGAAGAGAGGACGCGATACTGCGAGTTCTATACAACTGCTATAACAGATGGTGGCTGGACGAACCCGTGAACAGCGTGAAGCAGCACTGGAGAAAAGTTCCGTAAACTGCCCCGTCCAAAGTCATTCAAAAACGAAAAACTTGTTCACAACCTGTTGTCAAAGGAGTTGACAGAGGAACAAAGGCAGGTGTTACGACATGAAGCTTCATTTAACACAAGTGATGTCAAATCTTCCAACAGGATTGCGGCAGTGGAGTCAATCCTCAGTCAGACAAAGCAATGGAAGAAACACAGAACCATATCCGACACAAAGTGTCATTCCTCCTCATAGATTATAGGCCACATGAAGTGTTCTCTAAGGTCGAACACGATTCACTAAGGAAACTCAAGGCCGGAAAAATTATTGCTAGATTGCCAGCGGACAAGAGGCGTTCCACGGTCGTATCATTCAGGTCAGACTACCTGTAGAAAGCCAAAAGCCTGCCGGAGGACCGCCAGTTCTAAGTCCCATGCGAAACGAACTCTGTAAAGACGCTGACACGCGAAATTGATTCGCCTTTGTTGGCACTAGCGAACTCAGGTGCAATATCGCTGATCGAACGCCTAGTGGCCAGAGCAAAAGAAAAGGCTTTAACCCGATCCGTTAGACTTCCAAAAGTGCACAAAGAGGGCGTTCCTCTCCAACCCATTGTATCACTCAAAGGAACTTCAACTTACGGACTGGTAAAGTGGCTGTTTTAGCACCTTAACTTGCTAACCGCGGTTTCAGAGATCACTTTCAGTTCGTCAATCCAAAGAGGTAAGCTTCCTGTCAAATGACGTTATGGTATCTTTTGATGTCACGTCTCTTTTTACTTCCAGGAGCTGGCAGTCGAGACCGTCGAGTTACTCCTCCAAAGCAAATACGATGAATTGGATAATCCCCTTGGACACGCATAAATCATCCAACTCCTGATGCTCCATCTCAAAACGTACTTCACGTTGGACGGAAGAATCTACGAGCAGGTGAAAGGCACACCGATGGGTTCATAGATCTCGGGACTCAAAGCTGGAGCGGTCCTGCAACGTCTGGAATCATTGGTCTTCCAACACCACAGACTGAAATTCTGGGCTCGGAATGTGGACGACATCTTCGCCATAATCGAACGGGATCAGGTGCTGGCATTCAAAGTAGACCTCAACGGCGTCTTCCCGGACATCCAATTTATGCTGGAGGAAGAAGAAAACAACCAGCTAGCCTTCCTTGATGTCCTTGGTGACCTTAAAATACAACACACGTAATGAGCTTCAGTAGCCACCACCCAATCAGTTGCAAACGCAGGTGCGTACGGGCAGTATATCAGCGTGTTGCGAGCCACTGCAACGAACCAGAAGACAAGGTTGCCGAATTGCAGTACCTTTTACGGGTGTTCAGAACAAACGGCTACCTGCGCAACTTTGTCGAAAGTTGTATGTGCAACCAAGGCGGGAGACCAAACAGCACCAGCCCCAAATTTTGGCGAGTGCTACCGTACGTGAAGAACGTCTTGGAAGTCGTTAGACGCCTTCTCATACCACTCGGAGTTGGAGTTGCACACTGACCAGACGCAACTATCAGGTGCCAAATAATGAGGCCAAAAGACCATCTACTACGCTAAGAAACGTCTGGAGTTCTTTCCCGAATCTGCTGCAGTTGTGGACAACGTACCTACGTCGGAGAAACTGGGAGACTACTCCGCACGCGAATGGCCGGGCACGTGGCAGCAGTGAATAGGAAAGACCCAAACTCTCAAGTCGCGACTCATGCGATGGGACCTGGCCACACCTTCAAGTTTGACGAGGCCAAAATTCTCGCAAGTACTGACAATCGCGTGAACCGTGAACTGTTTGAGTCATGGTTCTCTGGTCCGCAGTCGATTAATGAGCACAATGATCTCGCGGCTCCATATTATGTGTTGCGATTTTGTCCAGGCAAAATTGCTACCCACGCGGGGAGGATGCTGGTGACCAGTAGTCCCGGTGACAGCGAGCCAAATTTGCGAGTAATTGTCACGCCAGGAATCGACAACGGTGATGAAATCACGGCCATTAACGACTTGGGTACGGATCAAAAAGCAATCATCGCATCAACTGCGACCCTCAGACGATGAACACGAGGACTGCCACCGATAGTAGCGTGTGTGTTTGCCTGGCAACCACGCCCTTTAAAGACTGACGCAACTTGTGCGCCGAAGTACCCGTTTTCTGTAACTGTCTCTGATAATGGGTTCAAGAGGAATCTGAAACGTCAGGCAAATAAACACCGTCTTTCAACGATTACCTTTATTATTATTATTATGGTATTATTATTATTATTATATTTTTATCTGGCTATGTTTCTAGACAGATGTGATGCACAGAAGGACGGGCGCTGGAAGAGACTACGCTACAAAAACTCCAGTTAATACTCGAGTTGGTCAGCAATATTTTCAACGTTTTCTGCGCTACCCAGGTACAAGGGGTGTTGATCGGCGACTCGCCGGCTGCGCCTGCGCACGTACGAGGCTGCGGGCTGAGATGAGTGCCGAGCGTAGAGCGCATACTTTTCGGTGAAAGTTTTGCTGATCCCCTCGACCATATTATCTCAGGCAAAATCAAGACATCTGGTCTATGCAGTTAACTGAACAAGAACTGAGCTATGAAACGAAGGTTAGTACGGCGGATGCGAATATATGTGGTGAGCACGACGGCCGATATATGCTTAGCTACTGGTTAGTCAGTAGCATGTGCCCTGTCGGAGTAGGGGTCGGTAATGAGCCTCAGTGAGCTGCATCACCTGGGATGGCTGGCTGATAACGGCTAATTAGCCAGAACTGTCCTTTCCAGTCTCCCTTGTCATTGGCGGTGATGTAATTCTCCCTATGATATAAGCCAGTGTGCGCCTGTTGGCGGAGCTCAAGAGAGAGCTACAAGGCAGAACGGGAGGAGTGAGTCTCGTAACCGACCGGTGAGCGTCCATCCAACAATAAGGATTTTCCCAAATAAGAAGCCAAGTAGGCAAAAGTACTAACCTGATCTCACCAACGCAGGGGAGCGTACGAGCGGATCAGAGGTCAATAGCAGGTAATATCTTTGACACAAGATAAAGCTGCCGTTATTGTTGACCACGGCGAGCATTCTGTGTACACCTCTCTGCCCTCTAAACAATGCGCGATGAGTACAAGCTGTCATCAGGTCGAGTAGCTACATCACGCTCGGCGCGGACATCAAAATGATGATGAATGCTAGGCAGACCAGAGGTAGTGTCGCCACTTGATTATCAGTACAGAAAACCACAGCCCAATGACTCTATCTCTTACTGTTTTTGATACTGGGTTCTGAACAGGATATGAAGCGTCGGAAATGTGTATACAATTCTCGCCCCAGAGACTGCACACTCCCATTTGGGCCGGCGATTCGAGAAGCTATATCTGTCTGTGATTTTAAACACTTTTTTTCGGAAACGTGGCTACAAAAACTACCTCGGATATTGAATGCAGCATAAGTTGAAAAGCTCAAAGTGCTATATCGAATAATCGATACTAAGCAATTACTGATGTCATTCACCAGCTATTTGAAAGTCGGTTGGCTGCCTAGAGCTACCTGGAGAGGACTTGTTGTTATTTACCTGCTAGGCGAACAGGTATTTTTGCGGATTGTACACGCATGTTAGTAAATAATTTTTATTAAACTGCTCAGATAAGCGATGCCTTCTGTTTTTTGACAGCATAAAAAGCCCTTATCCATAGAACACGGATGTCTCACGCGGGAGCGTTAAAATCACCTCCTGGTCTTGAACGATGGCCCGCAAGGTGGTAGGGCTGCCTTTGAAACAGCATTTTTAAGGAAGGCTACGACTTGGAACACTTCCTCGAATAACAGCCGAACGTTTTAATCGATCACACCGAAAGACGAATGACATACGTCGGTTAACAGGAAGTTCGAACAATTTGGCAGGCAGCCTTAAACCTTCGGATACATTCATTTTTGACACTTCATTTTACACCGCTGCACACCACTAACTCCACAATGGGAGCGCCCAAATTATTGGCACAAAGTACTTTTGAGCAACTTGGTCAAAGTTCACTTAGTAGCTATGTACTTAAATCTATCTATTAGCATTAAAAGATATCTCTTCTTCTTGTTCTTCTTGTTCTTGTTCTTCTTGTTCTTGTTTTTCTTCTTCTTCTTCTTCTTCTCTCTATTTATCATTTTTCTGCATATAATAGGGAATAGCATAGTCCTTCAGCTCTGGGTAGCTTACCAACGCGTTTTGAGCTCGATTAAATTGATGTGATCCAGGCATGGAGTTCCCTTACATTTCTCACAACCACCCATATCGGATATAAATCTACGTGCCAACGATGCTAAGAAGAAATCAATGCAGACTTGCATGCCGTTTTCCGCGCGGAGCCCAACGTGAAAAATGGCATTCTAACCTTTTAAGTTTTCGTTACATGTGCTTTGGGCTTCGACAGGCTACCACCCCGAACCCGCCCATCGGATTGGATTTGCAAAACAGACTGTAGACAACCACCAGGTCAAATTCATAAGGCCACTGGTGACCAAGGCATAGACTTCTTTATATTTTCTACAGCCAACCATTTCTGATATAAGCTTCAACAGAGGTCAAAAATTCGAGTCCATGGGTGATAGTGAGAATAGGCGGGGTCGTTGTCGATAAAGGACGCCAAAAAGAGCACATGCTGTGCCCATATTTCTAGTCACTCATACACCCGCTGGTGGACTGGCAATAAAGCCTCACAGTGCAACTGGACGGGCTATTTCTCTAGGCTATCAGTGATTGTCCCTCTACCTGTATTAATGTATACGCATATGAATCTAATAAGTTTTTCAGACAAGCTGACGGTAAAATTGATGTTACGTCCCTGTGATACGGCGCATTAACGTCGGTCGCCAAAGTTTTACTGTATTTTTGAGTCGATTATCACCAGCACTCTGTGTAATAACCATCGTAAATAGTAGAAGCAGTATTAACACCTATATATGAGCGCTTTTGCACCGCTCAATAATAACCAGAACTTGCTAATAATAGGCGAACGTGTTTTTGCATATATATTTCAGCTGAATGCCATAACCTGTTCTCTGAACTTCCTTTACAACATCCGTGTACCAGCGAAGCTGTTTCTGCAACAAATTGGTGCCAGTAACTTGCTGAAATAAAGATGGTGAGCAGGCATTTAACAAAACAGTATTCAACTAACCTAGTGGTCGCTAAACGTGAGGTCACCTGCGCAACTCTAGACAAAGCCACATCTTGTAGATGACGAGACGATGATCAGTCCATCCGTCGAAACCCACGATCCCTTTTTTCATCAGTGCATCATGCTGGTTTAGCCTCTGGAAGAAGACATAATTCAGCAGGTGCCAGAAGAGTGTATTTTGCGTGGTATCCTGCACATTTCATTTGTCGACAAAACTAAAGTTTTCCCTCATTCTTCTCTGAAATTACTTAGGCCTGATATATTTGCCACCGATTGAAAATGAATCCGTGGTTGTAGACTGAGATTAGTCAGGGTGATTTCTTTGGTACCAAACAGGCTCTTTGCGGTGTCGATAAAGGGCGCCAAGATCACCTCTCGTGTCTGAAAACGACTATGTGCGCACATGGAAATCGTGCGACCGACAAGTACAGATTGACATAGGGTGTCTGCGTCGGGGTACGGTCATGCACTCGTGCTCGAGTAAACGACTGACCTGACCACAGGTGTCAGTCAATGGTGCGGCTGTGTGCTCTAAACTGCGTGGGCTTCAGTCTGGATTAAATTACTTTTGATACTAACTTTGGAATTACTAGAAGAGGAGGCACTACCTAGGGTTACAGTCGCCGTTATAGCATCTACTGTCCTCCCTAATCATACCCTCACATGCACATGGATTTTTAAAAGCTTACTATGCGTTCAATTTTTGAAAAGGCTTACCAGCACAAAATAATATCGAGCAGATAAAAACCCCAAGCAAAAACTTCTGATCCATGAGCACGTTATCCCATTTCATATGTTTTGTCTTAGATCTGCCAATTCCAAAACTTATTACTTCACATGTGTTGAATACTGTTTTAACCACAGGTGATCCACCAACTTTAATCACGCCAAAGTTAAATCATGCTAGCAGAATATTTGTAAGCGCAATTGCATTCCACATCAATTTCATCAATGTCATCATCAATACCGTTGGATGCATACATCGAAACGTTCAAGTAAACGGCTAGAATATGCCGTTTAAATTTTTTGCCAAAAATTTGTTGTCTACCTACAGTTTCCTACGGAGAAGTGGTTGTTATTGCCTGCTCGGCCACCAGTAGGGTGAGAAGTATTCGTTTCTTAAAGAAAAACATTTTCTTAAAATTTCTAATGACAAAGGACGATGAAAATACGTCAGATAACCGTGAATTTCTAAACGTTTAGCTGGCAGCTTCAAAAAACTTTGACGTATTCATCGTTTGTCGATTTATTTACACCACCGTGCACCATTGAGTCCGCAATGGGAGCGTCCAAATTATAGGCTTAATATAAGATGAGCAAATTGGTGAATTTAACAGCTATAAAATATTGTAAAGTCCATCTATTCACGCCAATAATTGCAATTTTTCTGCCTACGACAGAGAATAGCTTTACTTTATCGATACTATTGCCATAATTGCCTCCAGTCGTGGAAGTATCGGACGGCAACAGCATTGCAAATATAAATAAGTGGCTGTCGAACTTTCAGTATTTAACCAAGAGTTGTTTAAATGTCTGTTGTTTTGGACTGCTACGTCAGTTGACTGCTTATCTTGCTGTTATCTTACTTCTAAACAGTAGTAACGGTAGTGCTCAGCTCCTAGAGCTTAGGCGAATGTTGAAAGATCATACACGTAGACAGCACGTTTTAGAGTGGGCCCTATTTGAGATCCACGTATTGCGAATGAAGGTCCAAAGCAGAAACCTAGTGATCCCGGTACAACCAACCAATAGGGACTGCCGCGGTAACGCGCCGTCCCCATCCGTGATCGACGGTGAGTCACGTGACTTCCCTCACACACGCTGCCGGCCTCAGGTCGGATGAAGTTCTCACCAGAACACCTTGCGTGGCCAACACTAGCCGGGTAATGGATAACCGTAATTTTTTTGCGATCATGTCCCACCCACACTCACACGTTTGGGTCGGTGAAACAGAGACTAGTTCGGATATAGATTACAGCAAAAGTCGAAAAGCTCAAACTGCTAGATCGAATACTCGATACTGTGAAATTACTGATGTCATTCGCAAGCTATTTAAAAAGTCGGTTGGCTGCTTAGAACGTCCTGGAAACGACAAGTTGTTCTTTACCTGCTATGCGAACAGGCAGGTTGCGAATTCTTCACACATGTAAGTAAAGCATTTCATGAAACTGCTTGGATAAGGAATGCATTCTGGTTCTTGGACAGTATAAAAAGCCCTAATCCATAGAACACGGATGTCTACGCAGGGAGCGTTAAAAATCACCTCCTGGTCTTGAACGATGGCCCTGCAAAGTGGGTAGGGCTGCCTTTTGAAACAGCATATTTTAAGGAAGGCTACGACTGTGAACACTTCCTCGAATAACTGCCGAACGTCTTTAACTCGATCACACCTAAAGACGAATGACATACGTCGGTTAACAGGGAATTTCGAACAATTTGGAGGCAGCCTTAAACATTCGGATACATTTATTTTTGACACTTCATTTTACACCGCTGCACACCACTAACTCCACAATGGGAGCGCCCAAATTATTGGCACAATGTACTTTGAGCAACTTGGTCAAAGTTTACTATGCAGCTATAAATACGTAGTAAAAATCTATCTATTAGCATTTATAGATAGCTTCCTTCTTCTATATTTCTTAAATTTCTCTGCATATAGTTTTCATTTAGCCCCGGGGTGTGAGCTCACCAAGGCGTTTGAGCTGACGAAATTGGAGTGTGACCCAGGCATCGACTTCCCTATGCTTCTCTACACTAACTCATGCCTGATATATTTGCCACAGTTTGAGATTGAGTCCGTGGTAGGGATAGTGAGAATAGGCGGAGGGTTTTACTTTGAACCTTACTAACCCCCTTATGTTACCGATAAGGACGCCAAGTAGAGCACCTTTCGTGTCTGAAAAACGACTATGTGCAGTACATGGAAATCGATGCGATCGACGAGCACAGTTGACATAGGGCATCTGCGTCGTGCACTCGTGCTCTGGGTAAACCACTGACCTGACCACAGGTGTCAGTCAATGGTGCGGCTGTTTGTTCTTAACTGCGTGGGCTTCAGTCTGGATTGAATTAACTTTGGTAGAGACAAACGGGCGTGGAGTTGACTAGGCCTACAGTCGCCGTTCTAGAACCTGCTGTGCTCCACGATCATATGCTTACAGGCACAGGCATTTTGTAAAACGTTTAATAAGAGGACACTCACTAGAAACCTTTACCCTCAAACGAATAAGCTCAAGCACATGAAAACTCCAAACCATTTCAACCGACCCTAGAGCACTATCTCATTTATTACTGCTGTCTGAAATCTGCAATTCCAAAAATAGTACTTAAGCTGTGCTGACTATTGTGTTAACCACAGCTGATCCATCGGCTCTGTGCCGCGAGCTAGCGTCGTATAAACCTTTCTTCACTGTTAGTTCTATCGATTGAAGGACCCTTATCTTTACACATCTGGCTTACTGGTCGATGTTCCACTATGTGAACTCGACATGGTCGATATGACATGCTAAAAGATCTCACATTTAGGGACGATGGAACACAGGTGCCGGACATCCGAGACAGTGCGAAAGATAAGCACAGTTATTTGTCTGTGACCACAAAACTGGCATCGAAAATTGACACATAGGCAGCATACATTGAAAAGATTCAGCTGCTGGCTGTAACATGCAATGATAAAAAGGCTCTGATGTCATTTTTACAGGGTTTTGCAAAACCGGTTGGTTGCCTACAGTTTCCTACAACAAATAGTTGTTTTTGCCCGCTAGCCGATCGGGAAAGATGCGAAAGCATTTCCTTTTTAAAAGAAAAATCATTTTTGAAACTATTTAAATAGCAAATAGGCTTCCTTTCTTGAACATTATAACAAAACATTTTTTTCTTTCGGACATGGACGTCAAAGCGTGGAGAGTCGAGACTAAAACGCCATCGCCGATAAGGTGATAGGACTGCTTTCTGAAACAGATTTTTAAAGGTAGGCTACATTTGTGAACGTACTGTTCGAGCACATCATAAGGTGGTTGAAATACGTCGGTTAACAGTGCATTTCGAACGTCTGACAGGCAGTTTGAAAAAGGTCTGACGCATTCATCGTTTTTCGTTTCATTTACACAGTCGCACACAACTAAGCCCACAATGGGAGCGTCTTAGTTATTTACTCAACATTAGCTTAACGGATATAAAAAACATATTTAAATCCATCTAGTCCACACACATGATTAATTTTTATTCTCTGCATGAGTTGATTATAATATTTTTCTATTTTTCGGCTATCAATCGAGAATAGCACTATTTTGCTCTATACATTTTGCCTATAATGCCTCCAGCCGTGGAAGTATCAGACGGCAATAGCCTTATAGTTACAAATAATTTTGCTGATGAATATTCAATATTAAAACAAAAAATTTATGTAAATTTCTGTCGTTTTTCGACTGCTAAGTCAGTTGATTGTTTATTCTGCTGATATCTTCTAAACAGTAGTAATAGTAGTGCTGAGCTCATAGAGTAATCATGTTATTGATCCGACAATTAGAGCAACTTTATTATGACCGTTTATCCTGCTGGTATCTTACTTCTAAACAGTAGTAACGGAAGTGCTGAGCTCCTAGAGCTTAGGCGAATGTTGAGCGATCATGCACACGGGCAGCACGTTTTCAGAGTGGGCCCCTCTGAGACTCCACGTACTGCGAATGAAGGTCAAAGCAGAAACATGGTGATCCCGGTACAGCCAACAAATATGGCTGCCGCGGTTACGCGCGTCCAGATCCGCGATCGACGGCGAGTCACGTGACTTCCTTCCACAAACTGCCAACCAATCAAGCCTCAGGTCGGATGGAGTTCTCACCAGAACACCTTAGATCGCCAACTGAGCAGAAGGTACATTAATAGCCGTGGAATGGATAATCATCATTTTTTTGCGACTATATCCCATCCACACTCTATTTCACTTGACTGATTCCCTGAATATTATTGAGCTTTTTCCAAACATTCGCAACACTAAGCATAGCGAAAAAAACTGCCACTGCAATTAAAAATGACAATGCAATTGTGCAAGATGCCAATACAAAGGGAAGTACATCAAATGAACATATGAATACCATTCAATGCCAGGTTTGGACCAATTTCGAGCTCAGTAGAAACATGCTACCGAAAGCAGAATGCGTTGCTATCAGACGTTGTTTGCTGCATTTGTTCACATATCTGCTGCCACGCACGGGAGGCGCATGAAATGTTAGAAGTAAGTCAAGTAATCTGTGTAAAACTAGGATATTGCAGTTGGCCTTGTAAATAGACGTCAAAAATAAACGGTATGGCAGCTGATTTTAGGCCGCTCCCTTTAGGGTTTAGATCGAAAGTTTAAGTTGCTGGTTCACCTACCCGGATAGAGCCACTGCGTTAACGACAATATCTGAATGCAGGGATGAAAAAAATTAACGCACATTATTTAGCAACCTCCGCCCAGAATGTGTGGAGGACATGTTGGAATCCTTCAATTATATGGTGACGACATGGAGAACTTTCATCGCCCTTGTGAGCATTCGAAAAACGATCAGTTACATCGTAGAATAAATGGGAACAAGGACGATGGAGACTGGACTGTGTAATTTTTGTCCATGAAGCATCATCAACCAATTAAAAATCTGTCCAAACTAAAGCGGTCAGGGTTACTAACTGGTTATGGTTACGCATACCTTATATTTGCTATCTGATGAAATGTCAGCCAAAATTGTGAAATGAGTTTCATGAAGATTACTTAAGTCGTGTTGTAGCAATAATTTTCGGGCAGAATAACCCCAAGGCATATCAGGCACCTTCTGATCGAGGTTCTTTCTGACCGACTGCAAAAACTATGCTGAACCAAACTAGACTATTTAATTAGTGGACATCTTTTTTATTGAGTTTCTTTGTCCTAAAAATTAAAATATATTCGGCCACACGCATGCAGGAAAATATTCATTATTGTACTCATTTCGTAGAAATTTACGCCTTGTTCGAATTTTTCACTTTACTAACAGGCATCTGTGGGTTTCAAAAGAAAGAATATTTTCGTGCATTCCGATTTATTTTAATTTCTTAGTCGCTGAAAATCAATCAGCAAGAAAACAGTACTAAAGTAATCATTTTGCAGAAGATAAAGATTTTCTCAGGTGTTTGTACATAGACTCTATCGAGTCTGTCGAAATTGAAATAGATTGGGGTGAGGCTGCGCGGTTATTAATAGTACAAGCTTACTTAATTTATTATTTAAAAAAACTCGCATTTCATAACTTTGGTTGATATTTAATGAGTTAGCAAATCCACTGTATATATGGTAGGAGGGCGCTCACCAATGAGGTTAACGAACAATCTTTATTGCAAGTGACAGTACACTAAGCCCATGACACGAGCTTATAATGTTACACTACGATCGAAGAACCATGGATGGAATTTACAATCACTCATATATGGAGTAAGGTTCGCTGGACCTTGACTACAAAGGCGTAAAAATGGCCATCTCTATCTCTTCTGTTTTCATCGCGTCAGCATTAACAACTTCAATGAAAAATAATTCATCCTGTGGGGGGTTTTTCTTGTCATATTCCATGAAATATTTCCTCAAAAATTAAGTGGCTTGCATGATAGGGCAACAAGACCAATTAATTCCTGAAAATAGACTCGAACATTGGTGTTACTGACTTATAGAGGGCATTTGGGTGGAGCTTGTACCATCGTGCCTTATTTCGTTACATGTTTCATTTCATATTCGACCGTACCGTTCCTAGGGCTACTGTCTTAATCTCTAAATGAACCTGACCATCGGATCGGAGTTGCACAGAGACTAGAGACAACAATTGGGTGCTAGGTCATAAGGCCGAAACACCCACTGTTATGGACGGAAAATGCTGGAGAGGTTTGCCGTAGCTGGTGCCGTTGTTGACACAGCAAATACGCTGGAGGAACGGAAAGATTATTCTGGAACCGAGTGCCAAAACTTGCAATGGCGGTGAGAAGATTGACCCTATTCGTTGATGAAAGTTCACCAACCGCTATCGGAACTCACTCGTCCCGCTTTGCCTTGGGGCTCACTTTCGAGCCGCACCAGCTGCCGAACAGCGACTAGTAGAAGAATAGGCAGACGAGTATCGCCGGCGAAGACAAGGGGAAACTGGAATGGCGATTTCTATTAAACAAGAAATGGCAACTCCAGGTTCCCTTCTCTGCCGGCATTATTCATCTGCCTATTCTACTACTAGCCGCTGTGCGGTTACTGGCGGGTGCGAGAGTGAGCCTCAAGGCAGAGCGGGAGGAGTAAGTTCCGTTAGCATTTGGTGAGCATTCCTCAACGAACGCAGTCAATATTCCCTATCTTAATCGGCTAGACAACGACTCAACGGTTAGAGCGGTGGACGTCTAATCAAAGGGTCACTGGAACCATCTTCGGAGTGGTGCACCATCTGAGTTAGCTATGACTGGCTGACAACAGCTAATAAGCCAGAAATGACCATTCTAGTCTCCCTTTGTCTTTGCCAACAATATTCTCTAGCAATGAACCCTGGCTCCCTAGCTCGTGGATCATTCGGCGAATTTTTGGTCGAAATATTTAGTTTGCCGAGGCCGAAATTAGCCCAAAGAGATGAGAACCGCGTGAGCCGCAAGCTGCTGGAGTCATCTATCTCCGTTCGCAGGCAATTATGAAGGTACTGATCTTCCACCTCAATATTCTCTACTGTGATATTGCCTAGCACAAATAATTAGCAACACAGGTAGTCCGCTAACGCACAGCCGTTACGGTAACGATGCGCCTATCTAACAAGCCATAACCGTATCCGATAAGACACCCCAGCGATGAAGACGGGCGCTGCTAATAATGTTGACTTATGGTGGCTTCGTAACTACGTCCTATAAATACTGCCTTCTCTTTGTCCCTCTTCGTTGATGAACGCTCAACGATCACTAACGGAACTCACTCGTGCACGCTACCTTGGGGGCTCACTTTCGAGTCAGTAAGCATAGTCAAGCGTCCGGCGTCTTCCAATTGTCACTTCCAGAGAACGAACGAATTACTTTTTAGCGCACGTTTTTCTTTTTACTATCAAGATGGTATTTTTAATTTGGAAATTTTGGGGATATAGAAAGAATGGCCTTCGTGTAAATTCGGGTTTTTGTTGCCTTTTGCTCCTTTGCAGGATTTATTGTCTTTTAATCTAAACTGAGAAAGCAAAACGAGCCTACTCTACACTAGGTTTGTATAAGGCGCATTTGCACCTCCTATATAATGCAAGAAATACAAAACGTTTTTAATCCATATTTATTTGGTAAATTCATTGATTTAACAACAATAAATTAGGTCTTCCAATTGACTGGTGAATCCGTCTTTAAATTCTGTCTTTTCCATCCTGGATGGAGACATTGCATAAATCAGAAAAACAAAGGAGTATCTGAATGAAGAATAGTCAATGAGGAATCCGCCAATTCCGTTAAAAAAACGGATTAATCTGATCCATCAGCGCACCATAGCATCCCTAAATTCAAAAACAGAAAAACAAAAATAAAGCGAAATTGCCTTTTCACTGTAGCTCGGACACCTTTTTACTTAATGTTATCCAACTGGAAAAAATAAACTTTCTCATCTTGTATGTGCACATTCTTCCCAAAACTGTTTTTCCTAAATGAGGAAACCACCACCACACCTCCATTTCCTAGTTTATAAACTCGAGTGTAATTTTGAAATTCAAAGCAAAGTCCCAATTCCCCTTCAGGTAAAAATTTCAGCACACTCTCAAGAAAAAGGTAGGAACCGCTTAAAATCGCTAGATATTTTTGCTTTTGGAGACCTATTTTTATCAAACTTGCCACTTTTGGGACAGTCCTGGTGCGCTTTAAAGTAGCCAAATACACTTTAGAAATGTGCTCAAAACAATAAAGCATATATAGACATGGTTAAAAATTGCACTCACTCTTTTGTAGGCATTCGGCTTTGTTGCAGATATTAACGTTTTCCGGACAGCACGAATCTGGTAATGTACTCCATTGACTCCAGGAGTAATAATTCGTAGAAGTCAATCCACAGCACTCGAACTATTGGGCACGCAGTGTCTGTGTCAATATAATTTACTTACCATACTCTGTAGTGCGTCCATAACAGACTGATCGAGACGCACGTTGTCCAAGGCAGGAGAGCCCACAATTTCATTCATCTGCGTAGTGATTTTTAATCAAGTGGCTAGACAGTCTTACGCGACTTTTAACGACCAGAATATAACTGCCAAGTCCGAGGTGTACAATGCCAGCCACGATAGAAAGGCCTACAAAAAGCTTGTTCGTTTGGTAAAATTACACGGAAGAGGGTAGGCGGACGTACCAGGTAAACTACATGTCTGTTTCCGGAAATAAGGCTGATTGCAGGGTAAAATGGCCAATAAAAGCAGCACCACGCCGAGGCCAATGAGCATGCGTTGTACATTAAATGCGGAATTGTTGTTAATTTGGGAGGGTTAGCTCGTTCTGCTTGCTGCCAAGAACAATGCCTGTGATCCCAATGGCCTAAAAGAATATCAATTTACAGTAATATTTACAAGTCATATGTTTTAAGTAAATAACTGAAAGTTTTGTTATGTCGAAAGAGGTATTTGGCTGCGTACCGTTCTGATTAATACTACCTAATATGTATCAAAGTTTTAGGGTATCCGAGTAGCTTAGATCCTTAGCAGTAAAATATATTAAACGTCAAAATTACCAGAAAATGGAGTCCTGTTAAGTTGAGTCATATATTTTAAAAAAACAAATGGCAACGGTTTTTTTAGCCTATTTAAAATTTAGAAACGCAAATGTCACGTGGTTAGGGCCTTACAATACTCTTTAGTTCAAACAGCCTGCCATCGAATGGTGGGGGCATTAAGTTGAGCACAAAACCATTTGGTCTTCAACGCCTTTCCACCAGCAGTTTCTTCTCGATACACGACTACCAACTCGGATACTTAACCCAAACCGTTTAGCAATAACATAATCCCGAGTTCTGACATCCAGTCAGGATAAATATTTGCCTAGCGCTCATGAAACATTTTCAGTGTTAGCTCTAATAATCCTCAGGACGTGGCATTTTTGTTTAAATTGCCATGGATTTAACTGCACCGACAGGAGCCAAATTTTCCCTTTAGTTAGCGAAGAACACAGCTGCCCGATGACGGCAAATAATTAACAAATGATCAAATTTTCTGAATGATATTTGTCGGCAGTCCTCTTAAAGGTCAAACAAACCTAGGCAAGGAATGCTGGTTGTACTTCAACTTGAATGCATAGATTGTCGAAGAGAGGTATGTTTCACTACCGGTGACCAATAGGCAGAAGTTAATTATTTAACCTAAGTATCGATTTCGTTGTCCAGAACGTTCTTTGTGCCTCTTATGTTACCACCTTCGTAGGCTTATAATCATAAATTAAGATTATTGAGTGATGTCTCTCTTCAAATATTTTTGGAAATTCATGATACCGAAACAGGCATTTTAATTTTTGCTTGCTTAAATAGAACTCAAAAAATATAAGTCTTCGGGGAAACAGTTATATATAAAACAGAGTAGCACGACGTGAACCTACCCAAAATAGAAACCGCAGACAACTCCCAGGAGAATTTTATAACGCGAGGCCATTGTTAACCCGTTAACAGCACAACAATAATCATTCACTTATATTCGCGCATACATCAGTTTCCGATTGATTCTCCCTGAGCGCCACTTACTATTGGATTGTTTCATCACGCATCCCGATGCAAGAGGTATTTGTATATTAGCAATCATTTCTACCAACAATACTATAGTCAGCCAAAGACGAAAGCTCGAGGTACGGGTGGAAAAATCTATTCGCTTGTAGAATTGTGGAATAACCGCCCAGTGGATAAGTTAACATACCATGCAAGAATCAAAAGAGTCAAAATGGGCATCCAGTGGGGAGACAGTTCCAATCTCGGATTCTGTATTTCTACGTAAGTTCGCGTGCTTGAAAATGGCAAAACGGAGCGCTGATATGCCGATGTATCGGCATCGGACGGCGCATCGGACGGGAAGACTTCATGGCAATCAGCCTCAGATTGAGGGATAGATTACATCATCAAGAATTCGCCCAGAAAATTGTTTGACTATCGTGAAGTGCCTTTTAATAGTCAAACTAAAACAGTATG